>LPNX011227311.1:506713-526312 GCA_001517045.1 Pseudotsuga menziesii
CTGATTGTACAATAAAGTAAAGCTCCTTATGCTCAATTCCTATGAGCCTCTACACATCCTTTGGCTCAACAACACAGCAGCGAATATAATGGCCAATTTGGGGGCCTCTCTCCCACAAGGTCATTACAGGAAAAATGGGAATCCTCCCATCCTCAAATACGTCCCGTAATGAGGTGTCAAATATTCCCTAATCAACACCTCCTTCGCATGATAAGGAAGTACCCTCTGTATGGTCATAGTTTGAGACTCAGCCTTTTGAACTCTCCTTCCCTCCTTCATTTCTTCATTAGCCTCTTTGGCCCCCCTCCTCCCCTTCATCCATTAATTCTCTTCCCCCCCTCACCTCGTCTCCCTTATCCTTTTTCCCCNAACCTCCTTTACCCCCCCCCCTTATCCCTCCCTCCTTCCCGATCTCCATCACCCATCGTCAACATGCAGCTGGCCTCCACTTAACCGTCGACTCCCTTCATTTATGTGTCAGTCCTTCACCCCTTGCCACGTGGCCTTCTCACTGCTCCCTCCTACGCTCGAACGCTGCAGCATTAAAAGTCTTCAAGCCTTGGGTTAATGGAATTTCCATCTCGCATGCTCAACGTCTCCTCCAACATTACTCCATGTCTTCTCTTGGAAGCGATATGTCTCTCCACACCATTTCAATCATTGGCCCTGGTTTACATGAAGCTCTGCGAATCCTTTTAAAGGTTGTCACAGGCATTGGCGAAGGGGGGTTGCAAGGCCTCCCGTGGCAGGCTCTCCCTCTTACTCACTCTGTAGTGAAGGAAAGGATTGCTCTTGCAGCCTTTTCCTCCTGTTCGTGTAGCTCTCTCACAGTGTTGCGGACTGTCACTCTCGGTTAAGGTATTTTTACGACTCCTGGTAATTGGGATCGAAGCTTGGTTTTAGGCTGTCGCTGCACGGGGTGGCAGGAAGGAGTGGTGGGCACATTGGTTTGTCGGAAACAAGGTGACTTTTCACTGCATCAGGAACTTCTTGCGCTCAGCCTTTGCATCATTCATCTTCAGGCTATGAACCACGCCTGTGCTTTTGACAGCTCTGTTTGTGCCATACATAATCAATTCACTCAAATAAGCATTTCGATAGAGGTAAGCAGAATGGCTCAGGCCGACGACAGTCCAGGCATCACGGACATTAAAAAGAACCTGCGGAGACTATATGAAATGCTTGCAATCAGTGTCATGGACAATAAAGAAATGTCTAGGGAGGTGAAGAGTATGGGATAAACAGTGAGCTACACTTCTCTGCAGATTATCAATCACGATTCCCGCATTGATGATAATGAAAGTAATCTCCGAGAAATCATGGGTAAATTCGACAGGATTCAAGAGGACCTTCAGCGCTTCATAGCCATGCATTAGAGTAGTAGAGTATATGGAGACACTGCTGAAGCTGTGCATCCAATGGAGGAGGAGTCCGTAGCTCAACCAAAAAATATTAGAGGCACTCCTTAAACTGGTTTTTTTATAGTTATGGTTGAATGTTTTTCTGTCTTTTAATATATAAATAGTATGTAAGGGTATACACTACCCGCGGTACTAGATGTTTTGAACAAACACTATGTGAAGTTTTTTGGAAAACCCCTTTGATAGGCTCTCTGTGTAACATTTTGCTATGCATAAATTTTCTATAATACCATCACTGTAATGAATGGTTGTGCACATCTTGTTTTTATATACCCCCTTTTTTAGTTTCTGTTAAAAAAAGAGAGTGAGAAGTACACACATGTTGGATATTCTGATGATGTAAAATTTATAGACTTCTTCATCCTAAATCTAATGAAATTATTATTAGAAAAGATGTTGAATAATGAAAATCTCTTGGCATGCGAGCCTAATTTGACATTTGTGCCATCTTCAACTTGTGATCCATCCTTAATGATGGTGCCACTTATTCCCAACTTCTTTGCTTGTGATCATATTCCAGATGATGATAATGAGAATGAAAATCCACCTCCTCCCGCTCACATTCCTCCAATTGGGTCCATTGAACATAAATATGCACCAACACCACCGCTAGATGGGTTTGTTATATTGGGAGACAACTATGAATGAAGAATACCATTCCTTAATGATGAACAATACTTAGGATATTGTATATCTTTCGAAAAGAAGAAAACTTGTCATATATAAATGGGCGTGTCGAACTAAGTATCCACCAAATGGAAGCATTTGAATACTTAAGGCAAGGTTAGTTGCCAAAGGATTTTACCAAGTTAAAGGATTTGACTACAATGAAACCTTTTCCCCGTTTCCAAAATAATCTCCATTTACCTTATTCTCACCCTTGTAGCTTCACATAAATGGGAGGTACATTAAATGGATCTCAAATCAGCCTTCTGACATGGGGATATGCAAGAAGAAATTTATGTGGAACAACCTCCCAACTAAGATCAAAATGTGTCCAACCTTGTTTATCATGTTAAGAAATATCTATGGCCTTAAGCAAGATCCTTAGTATTAGTATGCCCAAATGGATAGCTTTCTCCTTGACACCGATTTTTCTAGATGTCATTCTGACCCCAAAGTCTATACTAAGAAATTAGGACACCATATCATAACCTTTGTTCTTTACAATGATGGCCTTATTCTTACTACTAGTAAATCTAAACTTTTAGTCCTTGTGAAATCCATCCTTAAGAAGAAATTTGAAATGATAAACTTAGGGATATTATTATTTTCTTGGCCTCCAAGTCTTGCAATCCAAAGAAGGAATTTTTATTTCTTAGTCTAAGTATTTTTGTGACCTTCTTCGTCACTTTCACACACAATATTGTAGATTATTCCCTTCTCGCTTCTAATTTAGAGTCAAACTTACTACAACTTGCACCACCCCTGAAGTAGATGCCACCTTGTATCGTCAATTAGTGGGAAGTCTTTTGTACTTAAATCATACCCATCCTGATATTTCCTTTCATGTTGGTCTTGTTTCCTAGTATATGAAAAATCCCCATGACAATCATTGTACAATAGAAAAAAAGATACTTTAGCATATATGAGGTATAGTTCAATTTGGGGTACATTACAATTAAATGAGGATTCCTTTGTTGGTTGGCTTCATTGATTCTAATTTGGCCAATGACCTTGATGATCATAAATCGATTGTAGGTTATGTTTTCAGTCTTATTTTTGGACTTGTCACTTAAGATTGTAAGAAAAAACAAGCTCTTGCTATTTTTTAAACAGAAGCAAAGCATCTTTCTAGGGTAAATGCATGTTAAGAATCCCTATGGCTTCAAAAAATCCTTTTAGTGTTTGCGTTCCAACATCAATATCTGAATGAACTCTAGTTTGAAAATCAAGGTGCTGTCAAGGTTTCTAAAGATTCAATTCAACATCAACATAAAAAACACATTGAACTACATATGCACTTCATAAAAAGCTTATCAAATTGCAAACACCTTCACAAAGTCTCTTACAAAAGTGAAGTTTTGAAAAATTCAATATCTATTAGGAGTTTAGGAAATTGTTATTAAGGGGGGTTCGGCTCTAATGTCACATTCCTTCTCCTATTTTTCCACCCTTATAAATCCTTCAATCATATCCCTAGTTGTTCTTAAGCAGGGATGGTATAAGGATATTTAGACACTTAGGAGTTGGTTAAGATCAACATTGTCTAATACGCCTTTAGGTAAAATGTGTTTATTTAGTATGCATATATACCTATGTAATTTTTCGGTCGCAATATGTTCTAGAAAAGGAGTGATCCTACGATTCATCTTTACCTCGATCTTAATGGTTATTAATCTGTGGCTTAGTACTAGATTGGTCCATGATCTCTACTTAAAGATAAAGGAGGGTCATTTTCCTAATGATCAATTGTGAGAAACTCATATGTAAATACTTCTTCCTTTTGCATTAATATATCTCCTAAAGTATTTATTTGGATAGGTCCATGGAATATTTGAATCTCTAAGAGTTTAACCACATGCAATATCAATGTGTTGATCTTTTATCTATTTGGGTGATCAATTTCTTTATGTGTTCAAAATATGTGAAAATACCATGTTTAGTTGAACATATCAACCATCAATCCAATCTCGAGCCCTAGATTTAGCTTATGAACAAGGATCTCCCTCAATGATGTTGTTGCACCTGGAAATCTCACATTGCTTATCAGGCTCCATGAGAATTTCACTTTGCCATTCAACCTCCTAGAAATCCTGGTTTGAGTCCTCCTGGTCACTTTTTTCCCATATCTAGAAGGGACGGGGCCTTCTTGTTTTTTGCACAGAGCGTCGGCAACGCTTGTCCTAGTTGAGCAAAAAGCGTCATTTTCCCTCTTCTTTGGAAAAAACCCTAGGTCGACGCCTTTGTCAGTTTTTCTAAGAGCGTCGGTGGTCAGTAAATGAGAAAAAAAGATGTTTCTAGAAGATTCCATGCGTAAACCTCCATAAGGTTAGTTCCTATATGCTTGGGAGAGGTGGCATTCTCCTTCCTCACCTATAGGGATCTCATCCTATTCTTTTTCCAAGTCATCTCTTGAGTTCTAGGCCTATAAATGGAGCCTTCATGAGGAGAGTGAGGGAGGCCAGGAAAAGCACCCTTATGCTGCTAGTTTGAAGTATGAATCAGAGGCAAAGTAGAGTTAGCTTGTGGTTGGAGAGGTCTTCATAGTCATAGGAGATTGTAGACATTCTTTCTGAGATCGAAGCCATCGACATTAAGGATTTTGGTTGTACTTCTTTCTCATCCATATATTAATACAAAGACATTTCCCTTTCCTATATTTGATTGTATTGATTGTAGTGAGATATTATTGGATTCCTTAATCACCAATATGAATAGTCAATTTATCATGATGCTCTCATCCCTTTCGTTTGTCTTGTGATCTATTTTGCAGGCACTAAACTATTGCAAGGACTTTTTGGAAAGAGGACAAGCGGATCTAAGGTTGAGGTATATTGCCTTTCATGTTAGATGATTTGATTATTCAAGGAAAGGATATGTTGCCGTGCCTTTTTGTTCTGTAGTTGTGACTTACATTGCAAAGGAACAAGCAGTTTCTACACTGATTGAGAATTCCTAATAACAAAATTGGTGACCATACTGGGGAAGCTTAATCCAGTCAAGTCTGGGGAAGATCCAGTCAGATCTACAAACTTTGGTAACCATTTCATCTATGAAGGTCATTCTCTCTCTTTTTAGTTGTTTCAGTTAACAAGGTAAGTTGTCTATCTTATGTTTCTGATTCTTTGCCTCTATTCTAGTAGTTTTTTACCCCTTTTTTAGTCCAGCTTGGTTTTTTTTTGGTTTCTCCTATAGGATTTCAGCCTTCACTTCACCGTTTAGCGACGCTTTTCCTTTTGACTAACAGAGCATCGGTTCATCTCAGGGCATGTTTTCTCCTTTTGACCGGAGCACTGACACCGCCTTCTCCTTTGACTGACAGAGTGTCAACGATGCCTATGTGCAGAAGGCTAGGAGCGCTGTGACATCCTAGGATTCCATGGTGCAGTGCCCTTCAGCGCGCCGAGGTAGGTCTTCAAAAACTGCCTGTTCAAGAATTTTTTTGTTCAAAATTTTTAAACTGTCCCACTCTCTGAAGTTTTTTAGTGTGGTTTGCTTGCTTGCTTGCTGTCTAATTTATTGGTTTTTGTGAGTCAGATTCTCTATTTGAGCTCAGATCCATTTTTTTTTATCTTTTGCATTGTCATAAACGAAAGTGGAAACATAGTTCAGTTTTGGTTTTTTACTGAAGTGTCTAAAAATTTTCTTTTGAAAAGAAAGCCTATAGCCTCTTCCTAGAAGATTAGTTTCTTTTCAGAAAAGATTGCTTTGTGTGCCTCATATTTTCTAGAAAAATACAAAAAGAATCATTTTATTTTTCTCTTGTTTATGCTTGCAAAAATTTCCATTTCCATTTTTCATGTGTGATTAAGAAAAATAGGTCTTTTTGACATTGTAGCAGGAGTTAGTTTTTCATGCACGTTAGAGGCTTCTTTCTTACATTTTCAGAAACTTTAGAGTGCTTGTTTGAAAGAGTTTTTTGTTATTGAAAGGATTTCCTTTTCATTCTTTATTGGATCTGGTTTTGATTGTTGAAAACAACTTTCTTTTGGTATATTGTTGAAAAGAAAAGAAAAAGGTTCTTCCTTACCCTAGTTATTTCTCATCGAAGTCAAAAAGTGCATTTACATTTAGATTAATTTGCATCATTGGAGATAACATTTCACAAACATTCACCTAATCATCCATATAAAATTAACGGTAGCTTTAGGTCTAAAATTGTATAGAAATTTGAGTGATAGGTTAGTGACGTGTTTGGGCATCGTAAAGCATAGGAGCTGTCATTATTTGTCCGCACTACAACCTGCGACTCCCATCCTTCTTCCACATACAGTCGGTATATCAAATGGCCTTTCACTTACCCTTGAGGTATATATAAAGGTACTTCACATACTTGATTGTATATCAGAAGGGCCCTTGTGAACGATTGTGCATTAGAGAACACTACTACTAATTTGAGCTCCCACGTACCTTATATATATTGGGAGACCCCACTAGGATACCCTGACCATCTCAGAAAAACCCTTTGGCCTTCTTGTGTGGATCAATGCATCGAAAACAACATTCGGGGAGATTAATACGCATGTACCCCTAAGGTATATCGCGAGTTGCACCTACTTGACAATCCTGGTGAGAGACCGACTATTCTAAACCTGTCCTATCATTTAAGTATGTTTGTGACCTTTAGCTCTGCGTAGGTTTTGTTTGTGTGCTTTTATCCTTTTTTTGACCTAGATTAGGTAACTTTGGCAACCACCATGGCTGAGAAACTTGCGAGACATCAATCTAGTAGATTGCAGGGTTTACCTCCTGACTCTCTTCCTACCGTGGAAGGACAAGAAGGGGTAACCATGGAACAACCAACTTCTGCTAATGTTCCTGTAGGAACTACCTTAGCTAGTGAAACCAGAGAATATTTCACTATTTTTACAAATCCTTTGGTTCAACTCCCTCCTGTAGCTGATGCTTCTATGCATTCATCGTTGGAAGGTTGTGTCGATAATCCTACTCCACTAGATTATGGCCCAGATGCTCCTTTTTGGAGGACTTCTATGGGCCAAGATATTGTTGAATTTAGGGTTATTAGACCTTCACCAGGGAACCCTCCTTTAGGAGAGAAGGAACAGAGAAGAATTAATGCATCTCTCGATCAAGCTCGTAACTTTTCAGAGAGAGTAAAAAGAATCATTCCTCCACCTGTGTCTCGTTATGAAACTATGTCAGCTCGTTTACCCCGTAATACAGACCCTTGGCATTTATCTGAAATTAAACCTTCTTCTGAAGGTCATCAAACCTATGGTGAGAGTTCTCACAACCCATGGCGTGAGGGATATTGTTCACTATCTCAAGTGTTAGGTCCTATTGAAGAAGTTCCATTTCAAGGTAATCCAGGTCCAAATGACAATCCTACAGTCTCACATCCTAGCCCCGTTACTAGGCCTTCCATACTAGTCATGGTTGGGGGGAAATCCATAAATCAAGTTATGTCAGCACACTCTAACATCGGGGGACAACCCCCGATGCGAGTTATGTCATTTGTTAGTGTAATTATTACTAGTTTAGGACAAGTTACAGCTGTAGAAAAACCTACTGTAATTATCCCTCCTACTAATACCAATGTTGTTCCCCTCCCATCCAGTTCAAGCCAACCCTTAGGGGTGCAACCTATCAATAATCCAGCTTCTTGGGGATATACTTATCCAGGAACTCAACCACCTATGGTTAATCAAGTGTATCAATAACCACTGCCAGTGACTATTTATCCTGGAATTCCCCACCCTGGGAATGATTTTGTACCTTGGGGACAACCCAATTGGTCCAATGTACCGTCATATAGAGGATATTTTATTAATATTGCTGGAGGATATGGTGGCCCACCTTTTGAGGGACCACGGTGAGGACTTGGAGGACCTAGTGGCCCATTTGGAGGACCACTACCAGGAGGCCCACCACCACTGCCTAGAGGTGGAGGACCACCACCACCACCACCACCACCTCCTGGAGGACCACCACCACCACCACCACCTGGAGTACCACCACCACCTTCCAGAGGAGCTCCTCCCTTGGGTGGCCCACCTCCTCATGGAAATTTTGGAAATCAACAACATTTTCAACAAGCTTTAGGGGCATCATCCATACCCATCTATCAATATGCATACGGTCCTACTGGCTAGAAAATGCCATACCTATACTACCAGTATCCACAACCAAGTCAACAACTGCCATTTCTAGCTACTTTAGATCTGCCTGACTTGTCAAGATTGATAAATGACCCAATCCATCATGACCCCTCTTGGCCTACCATTCCTGTAAAGCTACTTTCCGATATACCCAAATTTGATGGTAAACCCGGTGAAGATCCAAAAAACCATGTGATGAAATTTCACTTATGGTGTTCATCCAATTCTTTGATGGACGACTCAATCCGTCTACGGATTTTTCAAAGAACCCTCACTGGTATTGCCGCAAAGTGGTACATCGAGTTACCACAACACTCTTTTTGGGACTTCAATGCCTTAGCAATGGGATTTTTAACACACTTTCAATTGCCAATCTGATATGAAACAGGTACAGACCTTTTAACTTTGCTTCGACAAACCACATCAACTCACATCTTCGATCATATCCATGAATGGAGACGAAGACAAAGGTTAATTAAGGTCCCCATTATTGATCAGTTGTTCGCTGATTGGTTTACAAAGTCTTTGCTTCCACCTATTGCTAGAGATGTTTCCATGGGAGGCGCTGTTACTAAGGAGCAATCTATTAGCCGTGCTCAGTACCTATACTTGGTTTATTCCCAGTCAGGTACTCTATATTATCTAATTCCCCATGCTCCTCGACCTACAACATATCCATCAAGATCTACAACTGAACCACTTGCTGATGGCATACTTGGTTCGATTCAAACGCAGACAACGACCAAATCTTCTAAGAAACAAAATCAAACCACCACTCCGTCAAATCAACCAGCACCATCTACCAAACCTACACCCTCTCCTGTTGCTTCCACAGAAGTAAACACGATCCAATCAAATGAATCTTCAGGCAAAAAGAAGAAAGGAAAAAATAAATCTAAAAAACCTGATAATCAACAGGAAGGAAACAAAACACATAACTCAGATGTTGATTCTAAAGGTAAGAAAAAGGTAAAATATCCTTGTTTAATCTGCGAAGGTGACCATTTTACAAAATAATTTCCTCGTTGTGAGGAAGTTAGTAAGTTTTTGAAAACTTCACCCACCCCAGCAGTTTTGAAAGATCATTTCCCTTCCCAACAGCAGTTAATTGATCATAAGTCCTTGAACAAAACTTCTTCGTCTACTGATGAAGTTCGAATGATGTTTAGTGAAACGGTTAATTTAAACACAAGATCACATAGTTATGACCCTCCTCCAGAAAATAAACATGATGATGTTTCATATGAAAAACCCTCAGCTTCCACACCTACTCCTAATAATGGTCTTCACATTGAAAAACCTATTCCATAAGCAATTTTCCGTCCACCCAAGGGTACTCTACGTATGTCCATAATCAATCCTAACGCTCGTGCCGCCCAATATTATAATATTGTCAAATATTTGGCCCAAGCACCCTGTGCTATGTCGGCTTTAGAGGTGCTTCAAACCTTCCCAACTCAACGGAAAAACTTGCTTACTGCCCTTGGAGCTATGGATCCTGAGAATAGTAATATCATCACTTTCAAACTGGATGATTATAAGATGAGACTCTCACATTAGTTAGCTTTCTAGATCTCTACCAAGATTGCTGGAAAGACTGTCTGTCGTACCATTTTGGATGGGGGTGCCTCTACATCAGTTATGTCTTTATCTTGCTGGAGAGCCATTGGCTCTCCGGAAATCAACCATTCACCTGCCACCCTTAAGGCTTTTGATGGTCACGGATTTCAACCCTATGGATTACTACCTACCATCCATGTTGAACTGGGGGGAAAGTCAGTCTCCATCACATATCCATTCACATTTAAGTCGTCGATGCTCCTTTGGATTACAACTTACTCCTAGGTCGTAAGTGGTTCTATGCTATGCAAGCTGTAGCATCGACCATTTTTCAGATTGTCCAGTTCCCATTCCAAGGAAAGATTGTTACTGTTGATCAGTTAGATTTCATCACACCTAGTGCCATTACAAATGATGCAAATAGTGTTTTGCTCCTAAATACCCCACAGTATAAGGACATTGGAGTAGGCCTTATCAAAGAATCTTAACTAATGGGAGTCTTTTCCTCATCTGATCCTCCTCCTGCTTCGCAAACCGCATCTATTAACATGATTTATACCTCTCATGTAGACAAAGGAAAAGTAATTACTGATGAATCAACATCCTTTTCCCCTTTCGAAGAATTTTACAATGCAATCCAAGCTACCAGTGATCCCCCCATTAATGACCATTTTTTGGTGGCCTCAGACCGTTATCACATTCCATACTAGCTTGAAACCCCCCCATCTTAGATTATCTTTCACACACACTTCCTACAGACGAAACTATGATGGATATTCCTTGGGAAGATTATCATCAACGATCTTCTTTCCTTCCCCCTTGCCATATGGTATAAGACCACTTCACCTCTACGGTTTCATCTGATATAGTCCTCAAACCCCAATCTCTAATCCTCACTCATAGTGTCAATGCTGAAGTAAATTTGTGCAACATTACCAAAACTATGCCCGTAGACATATCAGTGAAACCAGGTGTTTCCGAGAACATTTTCATAGGACATAACTCTTCACCTGAAGAGGTTCAAACATACATGACCCTTTTCAAGGAGTTTAGAGATGTCTTCGCATGGAAATATGAAGATATGCTAGGGATTGATCCCTTTATCGTTATTCATGAGATCAAAACTTACCCCGATGCCAAGCCAGTCCGTTAGAAACTATGACAGTTCCATCCAAAAAAAGCAATCGCTATTAAAGAAGAAGTTGAGAAGCTTCTCAAGGCTGGTTCATTTACCTCGTACCATTAACTGAATGGGTGTCCAACATAGTGCCTGTGAACAAAAAACAAGGTACTATTAAGGTTTGTATTTATTTTAGGGATTTGAATCAAGCTTGTCCAAAAGACAACTTTCCCACTCCCTATATCGATCAAATAATCGATAACTATGCCGGAAGTGTTATTTTTTTCTTTATGGATGGATTTTCCAGCTATAATCAGATTGATATTCTCCCGTCAGACCAACACAAGACAACATTTATTTTCCCTTGGGGGACTTTTGCTTATCGTAAACTTTCTTTCGTTTAAAGAACGCTGGTGCGACATTCCAATGTGCCATGTCCTATGCTCTTCATGACATTAAACATGTTGTGGAACCCTATCTCGATGACCTTCCTGCTCATTCCAAGCAGCAGGATATTCATGTCGACCATCTGAGAGCTGTGTTTCTTCGATGTCGTCATTTTAATATTCGTCTAAATACCCATAAATGTTTTTTTTGTGTAGAAGCTAGCTGACTTCTTGGTTTTATTGTTTCCAAAGATGGCATCCATATAGATCGCTTGAAAATTGAATCTATCTTAGCCCTACCTGCTCCCACGAATGAAACTGAGCTCCAAAGTTTGCAAGGGAAGGCAAATTTTCTACATTGTTTCATTTGCAATTATGCAGAAAGGACACACAGTTTCATGAGGTTGCTCAAGAAAGATACCCCTTTCGTCTAGGATGATTTCATGCAACGCACATTTGATAATCTCAAACATGCACTTACCCATGCACCAGTGTTGCGGCCACCTAATTATGCTAAGGACTATTCCTAGTATGTGGCTGCATCCTTGTCTACCATAGGCATGGTCCTTGTTCAAACAGATGAACACAACTAGGAACATGTGATTTATTACGCAAGTAAGAGTCTTTTGGATTATGAAACTTGATACTCACATGTGGAGAAAATCGCTCTGGCCAAGGTCATCATGGTCCAGAAGTTTCATCATTATATCTTTCTCCACACCACCACTGTTTACGTGGATTCCAACCCCATGTACTATGTTCTTACACAGCAAGTGCTTGGGGGAAAATACTCATGTTGGATTGTGATTCTCCAAGAATATGAGTTAGAATTCGCTAAAAGCACTTCTAAGAAGTCTCTCGTCTTTGCAGAGCTTATATGTGACCTTCCCCGTATTACTGAGACTACAGAGCCCTTTGATTCATTTCCTGATGAATCATTGTTTCTCATTAGTATGACTGACCCATCATACGGAGATATCATTTTGTATCTCCAGACCTTACGATACCAGCCCACTGCTTCTCGAGATGAATGTCGTCGTGTTCGCCACTAGGCCAAGAGTTATCTTATCTTGAATGATACCCTATACCGCCGTGGTGTTGAATCCATCTTATGATGTTGCCTTACACATGAGGAGGCTGAGATCGTTTTAAATGATTTCCATGCTGGAGATTGTGGCGGTCATCTCTCTGGGTTGGCTACTGCCCAAAAAATCTTGCGTGTAGGGTATTTCTGGCCCTCTATTTTCAAATATTGCATTGAAATAGTCAAGAAATGCCCACCATGTCAAATTTTTACTTCCAAGAAATGCACACATCCAGCTCCACTCCATCCTGTTGTAGCAGTTGCCCCCTTTTCAAAATGGGGCATAGACTTCATGCACTGTAGACCTACCTCAGTCGAGGGGCTTGTCTACATTATTGTGGCTGTGGACTATTTTACAAAATGGGCTGAGGAAATGCCCACATATGTCGAAGACGGTAAGACTGCTGCATTATTCTTATTCAACCATATCATTGCGAGATTCGGGATTCCTAGGGCCATTGTGACCGATCACGGATCACATTTTCAAAACAAAATGATGTTCGAGTACACAGAGTACTCCCAAAATACCGAACACCTTGAGCAACCACTTCACACAAATAGATCACAGATCAACACACCAATGTTTTTCACGTGGTTAAAACCCTCGAGAGGGAAACGGTCCATGGCCCCAGCCAAATAGCTACTTGGAGCAATTTATTATGCAAAAGAAAGAAAGTTACATGAGCTTCTCATAATCGATCAACTAGCCAAGGACTCTCTATGCTCTTTAAATAGAGATCATAGACCAATCGGGTGTTAAGCCATGGATCAATGGTAGTTATGATCTAAGAGAAGTTGAACCGTTGGATCACTCTATGTCTAGAACATATTGTGACCGTCGGATTAGAATATTTACAAATGCATACTAATGCATACTAAAGAAATACACTTTTACCTAACGGATATATTACACAAGTTGATCTTAACTAACTCCTAAGTGTCTAAATATCCTAACGCCCACCCTTAAGAACAACTTGGGATAGGATTGAAGGATTTAAAAAAGTGACACTATTAGGAGAAGGAAGGAGGAATTAGAGCCTATCCCCCCTTAAGGACACATTCCTGACTCCTAACATAGACCGAAGTTTAGAAAACTTCACTTCTGTAAGAGACTTGGTGAAGATGTCTACAACTTGATCATTTGTAGGGCAATAGAGAATTTCAAGAACATGATCATGAACAAGATTTCTGATGAAGTGCATGCGTAGCTCAATGTGTTTTCTATGTTGATGTAGAACTGGATCTTGGAAAGCTTGATGGCCCTTTGATTGTCGCACCAAAGTGGAGTAGGTTGCTGCTGCTCAAATGCAAACTCTGAAAGGATCTGTCGAAGCCATAAAGATTCTTGACTGGAATTAACTGTGGCTTGATATTCTACTTCTGCTAAAGAAAGACCAAGATCTTGTTGTTTCTTACAAGCCCAAGTGACACGTCCAAATCCCAGACTGAAAACATAACCTGCAGTAGACTTTCGATCATCAGGATCGCCAGCCCAATTTGAATCAGTGAAACCAACCAACAAAGGTTCCCCCCCTATACTGTAATGAATCCCAAACTGAATTGTACCTCGAATATATCGAAGTATTCTTTTGGCTGCTTTCCAATGACTTTCATGAGGAGTTTGCATATAACATGCAACACGACCAACATCAAAGGAAAGGTCAGGATGGGAATGAGTCAAGTATAAAATACTACCAACAAGCTGACGATACAAGGTGGCATCTACTTCAGGGGAAGTACAAGTGGTAGAAAGTTTGACTCCATACTGGAAGGGAGAAGGGGCTGGTTTACAATCTTCCATGTGGAAGAGACGAAGAAGGTCACAAGCATACTTAGACTAGGAAAGAAAGATTCCTTCTTTGGTTTGTAAGACTTGGAGACCAAGAAAATAATGCAAATGTCCTAAGTCTGACATTTCAAAATTTTGCTTAAGATTGGATTTCACATGGGTTATAAGTTTAGGGTCACTACCAGTAAAGATAAGATCATCAACATAAAGAACAAGTATGATGAGATGGTTTCCTACTTTCTTGGTATAGACATTGAGGTCAAAATGGCATCTAGAAAAACCAATGGCAAGGAGAAAGCTATCCATTTTGGCATATCAAGCTCTAGGAGCTTGCTTAAGGCCATATAAGGATTTCTTAAGGAGAGAGACAAGGCTAGAGTTATCCTGAACATATCCAGGAGGTTGTTCCATGTAAATTTCCTCCTGTAATTCACCATGTATAAAGGCAGACTTGACATCCATTTGATGGACTTCCCAGTTATGTAAGGCTGCAAGGGAAAGAACAAGGTGGATGGAATTCATTTTTGTGACAGGAGCAAAGGTTTCATTGTATTCAATCCCTTCAAATTGGGAAAAACCTTTGGCAACTAACCTTACCTTAAGTCTTTCAACACTTCCATCTGATGCATACTTAGTTCTGTAGACCCATTTACATATAACAAGTTTTCTTCCTTTTGGAAGAGGAACAAGATCCCAAGTATCGTTCGCCATTGAGGAACGATATTCTTCATCCATAGCTGCATCCCAATCTGTATTTCCTGAAGCTTCTACAAAAGTTTATGGATCATGATTCTTGGAAACTTGAGCCAAAAGAGAAGAGGCTCGCTGAAACTGAGAATGTGTTCGACATTGATCTCTATGATCACCGACAAGATCACCAGCTGCTTCACATGTTGAACAGACCCATCGAGGAAGTATTGGTGCTGGTGCAATTGGAGGAATATGAGTAGGCAGAGGTGGATTTTCATCCTCACTGTCATCATCAGAAATTGGATTTGGAAACCTGTCAAGGAAGTTTGAAGAAGAAGAAGAATGCACAATCGCTGAATCAGGCTCACAGTCCAAAGATGGCACACCCACCAAGTTAGGCTTGCATGCCAAGAGATTTTCATCAAATTTAACATCTCTTCTAATGATTATATCATGTGAATGGGGTTGAAGAAGTCTATAACCTTTTACATCTTCAGAATATCCAACAAATATGCACTTTTCACTTTTAGGCTGCAATGCTTTTCGTTTTTCATCCGGAATGTGAGTCCATGCTTCAAAACCAAACACACGAAAGTGACTTACATCTGGTTTTAATTTTACTCCATGCTTCTTCCGGTGTTATACCTTGTAAAAATTTAGTGGGTGTGCGATTAACTATGTAATTTGCACAATTTATGGCCTTAGCCCAATATTGAAGACTTAGTCCCTTAGATTGGATCATACAAATAACCATTTCTTTTAAAGTGCGGTTCTTCCGTTAAGCTACACCATTTTGTTGTGGTGTATATGAAACAGTGTGCTGTTGTTGGATTCCTTGTTCAGTGCAGAAAGTAGTGAACTTGTTGTTAACATATTAGCCTCCATTGTCAGATCTTAACTTAATAATTTGATGACCAGATTGTTTTTCAACAAGGGCATTGTAGGCCAAGAACATGTTAAATACTTCGCTCTTAAGTTTTAGGAAGTAAACCCAAGTGCATCTGAAGTAGTCATCAATGAAAGTTAAGAAATATTTGAAACCAGAAAAGGAAGCAGATGAAAGAGGACCACACAAGTCACTATGCACAAGCTCCAAGGGAACTGAGGCGTGCCAAGAGGCACGTTTTTCAAAACTGTCCCGATGATGTTTTTCGAGTCCACAACCGAAACAAACACCATCCTTGCAAGATACCATCGGAAGAACAGTCACCATATTGTCTTTACATAGTTGTTGCAATGAACGGTAATTTAAGTAACCAAATCGCTCATGCCAAAGTTTGCTCAAGTTATCACTATGAGCAACAAAAACTGAAGGAAAAGGTGATGACCCAAAGTTGTTAAATTTGTACAACCTGGTAATATCATCAACAGTTCCAGTAGCAAGGACATTTTGAGTATTTTTAAAATCCTTGATTACAACTTGGTGAGGTGTAAACGTCACAGTTTTACCTTCACCTGAATGAGTAATTTGATAGATTGATAACAAATTGCAGGACATTTTTGGAACACATAGTACATCATTGAAATGACCATTTTCTACTGGAACTATTCCAGATCCTACAACACTTAGAGATCTATCATCACCAACAAGGATTTGTTTGGTGTTACATTCATGCATAGTAGAAAAGATGGCTTGATCCTTAGCCATATGATAAGATGCTCCAGAATCAACGCGCCATTCATTTGAAGTAGAAGAAGAAGATGCAGTATAAGAGTAACCAGAAGCACAAAGTGCATGTCCATGAGAGTTAGATTCTGAAGATGAATCTAGGCTGATGTGGTGCTTCTTCATTGCTGCTTCTAAGGCTGCCATCTTCTTGAAACACTTAGATTCATCATGATTATCTTTCCCACAAAAATTGCAATGATGCTCAGTCTTCTTTCCTTTTGGCTTGGATCCTTGTCATTTTTTAAAGAAGGAGCTGACTGAGAGGGTTTGAGACCCTTGTTGTTTGGCTTATTATTGCAAAAATTCTGTTTCTTGGGAGGCTTGGACTTTTCTTTCTGTTGGGACAATAAGGCTTTCCCAGATGTATCTGCATTGTTAATTATTCCAAGTTGAATGAGATTATCTTGCTCTCTAATTAAGGAATCACAAAAGGATTCAAGACTAGGCTCTTGATAGCTAGCTGCAGTCAAGGATTCTTTCATGAGTAGAATGTAGATACAAAAACATAATATGCAGGTCCAAGTTTGGAAAGAATATGATAAATACATTGTTTGTCTTCTTTCTTAATCTTGCATTCTTGTTAACACCCAAAAATGGTTAACTACCTCATCTACCCCATTACATGGCTCATCTGTCCACTTTCCTACCATATCTCCATCAAAAACCCATAAAACCATCTAAAAGGTCACCAAAAAGCTTAAAATGCCTCCAAAAGGCTATAAAATCCTTTTTTCCTCCAAAAAATATCCAAAAAGGAATAAAAAATATAAAATAATGAGGAAAAAAGAAGAAACCCTAATAGCTGAAACCCTAAAACAGCTAAAACCCTAAAAAGTTGACCTAAACCACATGGTTTTATAAATAAGTGATGGAGACCCATTATTCCATATCCATTATCATAAGCATCCTGCCTCTGCCGAAATTATTCTCAAAACCCTAGCTTACCATCAAGCTACTTTCACCATTGAGAACTCTTTTGGCCCATTTCCACCACCGGAGAAGGAGAAGAAGCAGCTTGGAGCTCGAAGCCACCGACATCGGACCAGCGCAACGGACTCCATCAACCTCCTCGTTGGAGGTAACATCAATAAAAATCATTATTCATTCCTTTACAGTTTCTGCTCTATATTATTTACTTTTCGCCGTATTGTTTCATGTTAGTTGCTTTTTACTGCTTTAGCTTCAAAAACGTATTTAGATTAATTTATGTTTCAGTTTATCATCATTTAATTCATACATCATTGAACTGCTACTAAGGGATCTAGATTCCTTAGTAGGTTCTCATTAGCACAAGCTAGGGTGAAAACCCTAGCTACAGTTTTGGCGACTCTGCTGTCTTTTTTAAATTAATTTTTCCGTACTGTACTTTCGGCTGTCGTTTTCGGCCGCCGGAAACCGCACTTTTTTCTTCCGCAATCGCGGCCCGACCGCGCATTTCAGACCCTAACCTGCGACCAGCCCGCCGCTGTCGGCCATTCTCCTGCGTCCTGGACGCACCTTTGAACTTTCCCAGTTGCGCCCCGACCGCGTTTTTTCAGCCCATAGTCGCGATCCGACCGCGCCTGTTCATTACACAGTCGCGCTCCGACCGCCGCTTTTATCCAGAACCCCTCAACCTAGACCGCGCCTGTTTCCTTTAAACCCGCGATCTGCGCGCGACTGTTGCCTTCAAACCCGCGGTCCGACCGCGCGAGTCCGCCCCATACCCGCGGTCCTCGAACTGTTTTTTGCCCTTGTTTCCGCGCCGAAACCCAGCCTCTTTGCCTCCATTTTTCCTGCACTTGCACAGCCACCTGTTCCACTTGCAGCCCTACAGCCATTTCTGTCCCTTGTTTACAGAATTGTTTAGAAAATTTTTAGCATTATTTGTTTCAAAAAAAAAAAATAAAAAAAATTCGCATGGTAAAAGTTTTTAAAGTTTTTTCATACATTATTATTGTTATTGAGTAACTATTTTGGATTCACAACCTCACATGCACACAATCTATCCCCTAATTCAAAGCGAGACCTAAAATCTACTTAACTCAACCAACACTATAACCTCATTTGAGGAACACAAAAGAATCTTGTAGTTAGGTAGGATCGGGGGGATAGGCTTCCAATAACACCCCTCGGTTATTTACACGTGAGACATAGTTGTTTTTCATTAGGGAACCAAAATCCCTTAGTATTTTTTGACACGATCACAACCGGTTTATCAGAGGGCCTCTCCCTTAGGAGGGTTGAAGTCGTGAGATTGGTTCCGGAAGTCTGAGTGGAATACCGAAATCCATTCAGTAACTGAAGGGCTACCTTTCACAGTTCTCGGAATATCCCTGTATAGGGAATATTGCGGTTAAAGGACCAAGCGGCAGATTTACCTTTCTGGACGTGTCATGAACGGGGTATCTTAGTTTCCATACTTCTAGGTTTGCGTACCCGGTGTCCCTCCCGGTAGGGGGATACTTTAGCCATTTGACTTTCCTATTTATATTGTCTGACTTGGATTTCATCACCTTGCAGAGGATATACTTAGTGGAGTCATAATACCATTAGTTAGGTGTTTGCATGCTCCCTTACTTCCTCTGGGTCTAGTGAGTCCACCTATTTTTTCTTTTTTAGGAAACCGACTGCTTATTGGTATTCTGACCACTTTGTTGACACTTCGCCTATTGTAGCACGTAGTTACACTAGGTGTTTTGAGTTGTTTTTTGGCCTGAGTGCCTTATTTCTCGAGCTCTCCTTCTGCACACACGGTTGCATTAGGGTTTTTGAGTTGTTTTTTCGACCCCACATCCCACATATTTGAAAACCACTTGTCACCATTGACTCTCCGAGACATTCTCGTCGCCTCCGAGGTGAGACCCCACAGCACGGTTCACTTGACACCACCCGTCATCACCGTAGATCTCGAGCCTTGTCACTCGACTCCACTCGTCAGCGGCATAGGACCCCATCACCAGATTCCGATAACACTCTTTACACTGCCCCCACTAGCCCCATGGCTGGTGTGAATCCCAATCCCTCCATTATAGGGACCACCAGTGGTACATCCACCACTATACCAGTTACTACACATATCATGGGTATGCCCTCCACAGGAGGCCCGTCTACCATTC
>LPNX011227314.1:3084-60547 GCA_001517045.1 Pseudotsuga menziesii
TCGGTGGAGGAAAGTAGGGCTTTCTATAGAAGAGGAATTTTTGAGTGAGCCTAGCATAGGATTGCTCTCCTCATCAAAATCGAATTTTAGAGACCTGGATCAAGATTTTTGGTTGGGTGAAACTCTGGGAAAGTCAAACCCTAGTTTGATCTCGAGCTAGAAAAACCCTAAATACTAAAAATGCTAAGTTTTGGTACATTCGCTATATCCCGAGATTGGAAAAGGATCAGGAGCTGAAAATTGCAGGTGCTGAATATAAAATATTTATTTACACGTTTTTTAAAATTCAGCCTCAGCTTCACTATATTTTGGGAGATATGATCCCTCCAAGTTAGGGTTCCATCCTCTTCCAGGATTCATCCCTATACAGGACACCTCAGGAGAATTGATATATCTTTGGCTACCAAGGTCAAAACCAAATTTCTAAAGATGTTCTAGAAAGGACCCTAACTGTAAGTTATATGGTCTGATTTTCAGACCTTGAAGATGAAACAGTGACACGTGGAAGTCCGTACAACTTCGCTGTCTTGAACAGTCCTGTAACAGGTCACCTTGGGAAAATGATCATAAGTCCCAATTGGTGAAACCAATCCTGATGAAACATGTGGTGTTGTAACATGGAAATGCTAGGCTACCTCACTATGAATTTTTAGACATAGAGGAGCATTAATTTCATAGATACCGCAGAAACAGTAACATGCATTTCTGCAGAAGAAATTGGAAAACTACGGCTTCTTGTTCGAGGAGCTTCCCTCCACTGTTTTCAGAAAATGAGTACATTGGACAGCTCACATTGAATAGATCTATATTTCTATCCAATCAGATATGAAAGATTCTAGGTTTTGAAAAATTAGGGTTTCTCTGACAAACCCTATATCAGCTAGCTTCGGAACCAAGACTGACACCTCAAATCGGTAAGATCTAATCTTTTGCTATTTCCATTTGAGGTTCTCATTTCAAAGTGATCTGTCACATCGGCTTGATGACAATTTAGTTGAAGTTGACAACTTCCAAGCATGGAAGTATTTGATCTCTCTGAAGAAAATGAATTGGACACCTACATGAGTAGAGAGGTTCCAGTTCTAGAGGGAGATGAGGCTAAAAGCCTTACACCAGAAGAACTTGCTCAAGGCCAAGAAGATCATTGTTGATTCAATCATGGATCACATTTTACCACAAGTGTCTTCCCTAAAGACACCAAAAGAAATGTTTGATTCCTTAACTAAGCTATTTGAAGGGAATAACATAAATCATAATATGAATTTGAGAAGACAATTGAAGAATATGAAGATCTAGAATGCAGAATCAAAGAACAAATTTGAAGCGGTAAAAGAAGAAGTGAAGAATGAAGAAGTGGTGATAGCCACCTTGAATGGCCTCCCAAGATCATAGGATTCATTCATTCGAGGAATGTGTTCTAGAAGGAAGTGATTACTTTTAGCAGACTCTGGGAAGAGCACACAGAAGAAGAAGCTCGAATCATAATAAGAGAAGAGAAGATGGGAGCAACTGAAGATCAAGCTCTCACCATCCAAAGAAGATCCCTCAAGCAATGAGGAATATGAAGAACTCAACTCTTGAACAACCTCTTAGCATTTGGATAAGAAACGATGCTATTATGAATAAAGAAGACGATGAAGTTGAAGTTTCAAAAAGGAGTCTACCCACGAAACAAATAAAGATAAATATTCAATTGTCATTTCATGATATTGTTTTGCTATGCATTTGTTTATATTGAGTTAATGTATTATGCATGATAGAATGTTTGCATTAATGACAGTATACTACTAATATGCATGTGATGGGTAAGTAGCTCATGGTGCTATACAACTCTCCGTTGCTACTTATCTAGAATGAAACCTCTTTGCTGACATATTGGATTAATGCACAATCTCAACGTTGTCCTGGTAGAGATGGAAGGCATCTAGAAAGTTTTCGTGAGATATGGATGAATGTTATATTGGCTAAAATAGTTGCATGATCATATATTTATGCATAAGAATTTTTCATTTTTAAATATACCATATGAAATGTTTCTAACCATACGAATGCATTTGACTTGTAGGAAAGATTGCATACATAATTGCCTACAAGCAAAGACGGATGAGACTTGTTCTGAAGAACAAGTGACGACAGTGTAGATAAAGAATAATATGACGAATGCAACGAAATCATTGATGCAGAACCTTACAGCCATGAAGAAGTAACCAAGAAGAAAGGTTCAAGAAGAATGATGTCTAGGATGCAGTATCGATACATGAAGAGAAGTTCGTAGTTCCATCATGCAGTAGATGGAAACATCATGGGATACAAGGCATGTCAAAACCCCAAAATTTCCAAAAAAAATTAAAAATTTTAAAATGCATATAATTATCATAATTACAGTAAACTAATTATTAAATTAGTTATATGTTACCAAATTCATTAGCTGAATTATTTGTTATTTATGTTTAGCAGTAGGTCAGTTCTTTTCAGTTTATTGATTTTGTTTCTTTTTGCGACCACAAGGTGGGACTATCATGCAAAACTGGGCTTACTTAGCTTTCGAGCTAATGCAGAAGTTTCCCTGTTCTTACAAGCTACAGGTAAGAGGTCTTTGGTGCTGTTGCCGCAATTCTAAAGTATTTAAATACAAGTTCGTCGCAAAAGAAAAGCTCAGTAAGAAACTAAATGCTAAACAATTCCCAACGCCTGTTAAGGTACATTTATTAACTGTCCTTCTTTCTAATAGAAGTAAATCCATGGTTCTTGATAATTACGGAACTATTCCATAGCTATCATAGTCATGATGTATACAAATGTCTTACTGATTTTTTTACTACAGAGTAAGAGTAGCGAAATCACAAAATTCTATAGTATAATTTCAATTGTATATAATTACGTCCACATAGTAAAAGTAAACTGATAAAGAGTTTATATGTTACAGTTTCCATTCTCAACTTTGAAGTTTATAAAGAGTTACCACTTTATTTAATAGCTTCTTTTTATGAGAATTATACTAATGTTGGTATACAAAGTTTTTATTCACTCATCGACTGTTTCAAGCATAACTGAAACTTATCCTTAGTAATATATATATATACCTTACTGAAACAGGTTTTATCCTATTCCCTTTATGTTTATAACGGGACATGACCTTAAGGGGCAATAATTTGTAAAAGAATGCATCACTTATTCGTTATATGGCCTATCTATCTTATGATGGTTAAACTCTCAGTTAAGAGAAAATGTGGCTTACATTGCCAAGTCATCGGTTAAAGTTAAGGTTATTACCTTAAGCAAAAGCTTTCACCACAATAATAGTTACTATTCTCTTTTGTAACTCTTACCAAATATAGATAAGCCATTGAGGTTATTATGAGCAATAGGATCAATGTCATAAATTTCATTCTAATAACCTCCTTTATAATCTTCCAAATATACTTTTATGTTAAGCCAAAAGTTGATTGAACTTATTATTTCATAATGTATAAGGAAAGTATAAGGCGAGAATACGAGGCCTAAGAATCAGCCATGATCATGATTGAATTATAGCTAAATATTTAATTTAAGGTTAAAAAATTTATGAAGGAAAAGTCTCCTCTTCATATGTTTCTAAGCTAGAGTAAATATATAATTACCTAGCAAAAAGGGTTATAAACATAACCTTGACAAGAAGAAAAGGGATATTATTGACTTCATAAAACCATGCATTATTGTATAAGGGTTGGCGTAATATTTTCCACGTCCTCGATGATTGCCAAGATTAGGGTTTATAATAATGAAAACTTCATGGTTTACATGCAGCGTAATACAACGATTGACTTTGCATGAGGACTAAGGTGTAATCATCGGTTATAATAATTGACTGGGGATCATTCCTTCGGTGGGACGTCGCTAGAACTTTACACTTAAACCCACTGCTCATCAAATATTTGCTGGGCTATCGTGGAATTACCATAGACATGCACTGCGTTGTTATAAGGGCAGTAGTCAAACCCTAACTCGCAATTTCCTCCTTTGCCTTCGGGCTCCTGTCGCTCTGCTGAAATTTCATCTGCATCGTCATTGCTCCTCTGCTGTTAGTGGCCTTCCTGTTGTTTTCCTTCTCCATGCTTGCCCGAATACCTAACAATAGAGGCTGCTATGATACTGTTAGTGCTTCACCTGAGTTTGTGATATCTTCTTAGGGTTTTTCCATCGTTGTTTCTTAACCTAGGATCTTCGACTGTATGCCAACTCATTCTCCAACAAGAACCGAGGTCTTGTTCTACTAGATTATGAGTGAATGCTTGCTGCATTGTTAACCTTCTTCTCCCTTACTGCAGAAGGGTTTTCCTTCTCGCGTTGGTGGTTATCTTGCGGTTACTGGTGGTCGCGCCTCCATAAAAGATCAGGTAAAAAGATACTGCAACTCTTTCTTCGTTTTACTGTTTGTTTTGATTTATAAGAATATCAGCCTGCTTACATATTTTAATATTGTGGTTTTCTTGTTGGATACAGGTCTTGGCCCTTCCTTCTGCGCGGCTTCTGGTACAAAGTAGTTGCAGCAGCTTCAAGTTCCTGGTAATCCTGGTGAAACCATGGCACTTTCTCTTTGTGGGGTTCCTTTGGAACTTTGGAGGGTTGGTGCATTGAGGCCTGTAACCCTTACAACTTCAGTTTGTTTTGTTAAACTGTTTGGTACTTGGGGTTAGTTAAAGAAGCCCCTGCGCTGTGCGAGGGTGCTCTGGCTTCGGCTGAGATTGTATATGTTAGTTTTTTGTGTGTGTTAAAGTACTATGTACGAAGTGAAAGAGACAGAAGGAAATTATGCCATGCTCTCCAATACGTGCAGGGGTCGAGGGCTTGAAGAGCCGTTTGACTTTTTGTTTATCTTGACTGTGTAATACATGAGGCCGTGAGCCTGACTTGAAAAAGGGTTACAACCCATGATTTCTACTTCTGTTGTAATTTTGAATTTACAGGTTTTTTACCCTCAGTCCAAGATATAAGTTATGAATACTGTTTTTCTTTTCTAATTTTTGTTTACATTACATTACTGAAATTTGGATGCTTATTTATGTTAAATTATAATGTTTGAGGCTCGTCAGTAAGAAAATGTTTACAGCATTTAACTTTAATTTATAATATACCTCTGTGATTTATGTGGTTGTAGTTAAGTTGTATGAATTTTTCTTAAGCTCAATTAGTTGAGCCTTCTGTCACTTTGTTGGAAATAGTGACAGTGCATTAATATACTGGACTTTTATTCCATAATAATTTTATTAAAATATCATTAGGGTTTTACTGTACATTACTTTTATATCCAGTTTGTTTATGGAATCTGTCAATGCTATTATCTTATTTTACTAAAAGAATAAAAGAAATCGATTCAAGTTCCCTATGGAGTGCTTAAGTAATTAACAGTTACTTCTTTTTCTTTTAAGTATAGAAGTTAGAATTTTAATTCAAATTACTAAAATTAAATAGAACGCTATAATATTATTGTTTCTATAGTTAGTATATAAACTGCAGAATTAATCCATGCAACATATATAATAGAATGAATATATCATAATAGAAAGGATATAATATAAGACTGTTGTACTATGACTTCTATTGTTACTTTTACTTAGTTTATTTTACTTAAAAAAATTGTAAATGTTATTATAAAGCTGTTACCTTTATTCTTTGTTTATTTGTAATCATAAATAAACTTAGTAATTTATTACTGTAATATTGATAGGTATAACTCCCGGTTCAATATTATTCCAATGCCAATGCATATATTTATACAATAGATATGACGGTTGTGTTTCACCTTTCGCCCAGTCTTTTCGGCTTCCTAGATTTATTTATGTATTTACAATAATCCCTACGGATTATATTCTAACAATCCCCCTCTTAATCCGAAGGGGTGTTTGTAAGTCCGAGCATGTTTTTGAATCTTTCAAACTTTTCTCGTCCAAGCGCTTTGGTGAAGATGTCTGCAATTTGATCATTTGTGGAACAATGTCGAAGATGGAGTGTCTTGGCCTCTACATGATGTCGAATCAAATGATATTTTGTGTTGATGTGTTTGGTTCGATCATGGAATCTAGGATTCTTAGCCAGCTTGATTGCAGAAGTATTGTCGATCAATAATGGTGTGGAGTCCTCTTGTTTTTCTTGCAAATCTTCAAGTATCTTCCTGAGCCATACTATTTCTTTCGTTGCTTCAGCTGCAGCCACATAATCTGCTTCTGTTGTTGCTATTTTTTACAATACAGTCCTCACAAGATGTATAAGATTTAGGTCAGATGAATGCACAACATGTATAAGAATTAGGTTAAACAATAGGGTTTTTGTATTCCAACAGTCACAATCTCAGCAAAATGTGTAACTTATTACCTTCACGCAAGTGAGAATTCGTGATTCTTCAGCCTACAATTAACTTGCAGCAGCAGCATATCATGGCTTCAATCTACAACCAACAATCTTTTCATGTAGTGTGTGGTCGTAGCTTCAATCAGCAGCAATGGTCTTCAAATAGCATACATCAGTCTTCAACGCATATCAGTTTTCAACACAATATATATCAGCCTTCAATATATATCAGTCTTCAACATATATCAGTCAGCATATATATATTTTTCAATATATCAGTCAGTCTTCAATTGAAGATTTATATCTGAGATATATCAGTCAATAGAACGAAAATAGAAGATTAGACCAATTGGGTATTTTCTCTCAAACCATAAGAGTAGATTGGTCCTTCAAACAACATCCAACACCAATCGACACAATGAAACGGAAGATTGGACCCGTTGGGTATTCATTCTCACACCAGAATAAAAATGCGTTTTCTCAATCCACTCAAATATTATGAAGATACCAATCAATAAAATAAAACCAGAAGATTTATTCACCACTGATAGGTATTTATTCCTCCAACGCAGTCTTCAGGTAGAACGCAACCTTCACCTCAACACGCAGTCTTCACTGCAACGCAATCTTCACTTCAACACGCAGTCTTTAAAATAATCACCAGACTCTCTCCAACGCAGCCAGCAGACTCTTCAAACAATCTCCACGCAAATGTATGAAAGCGTGGTTATATTTTAAGGTTAGGTTTAGCCGTCTTCAAACAAATTGCAGCAACGAGCCAATAAAATGTCTTACGACGACGTAGAGATTGAAGATATGGAGTGGAACGAAGATTTACAGGCCTTCACATATCCGTGTCCATGCGGTGATCTATTCCAGATCGCCAGAGCCAAACTGCAGATGGGCGAAGAAATCGCACGCTGTCCCAGCTGTTCACTCTACATAACGGTGGTCTACAACATGGAAGATAGTGTTCAATGCAAGAGACAGAGCTGAGTGGAATTTCAGCACAGAAGATGCGGTGATCTCACGCAGCACACACATACCAGCACATCATTTACTGGAGGAGAAGTCTCCACGTAGTCTTCAAGTCGCAGGCTCAGAATATGATCTCCACGCAGTATTCAAGTCGTAGGAATAGATCATAGATACCCAACGCAATCTTCAGAACATCTCCACGTAGGATCATACTCCACGCAGAATACCACGCAAAATATCTCCACTTAGGCTCAGAATAAAACTAGGGCAAAGACTCCACGCAGCATCACGACAGTCTCACTCACAAAACATATAGGGAACATATTATTTTAGGGTTTACAACATCCATTTATCAGTGAACTGAGAGCGCACTATACCCAGCGAGAAGAGAAGTCTCAAAATGAACGGTTGAAGGAGAATAACAGAGTTTATCTCACGCAGCCGCACACAACAGTTATCAACAACACAAAAGAAGAAGCGGTGATGCCTCACACGGATCAGGAGGGCGGACATCTTAAGCTTCTTGTGAAGCTATATTGATTCCTGGTGAGGAGAGCCAATAGCTGCTTCAATGCCGAATTAGGGTTAAGCTAATTCAAATGTTTTAGCAGAGAATAAACGCAGGCAGATGGAAGAGCAGAGGGCAGACTAGCGATGGGCAGGAAGCTCTGAAACGAATTGACAAAGGGCAGAATGGAGGTCTGGCAATGCACTGGCAAGCATACAGGCTGCCAAGACTGAAATTTAACAGTAGGAGTTATGGCAGGAACCCGCTCTGATACCACTGATAGGTATAACTCTCGGTTCAATATTATTCCAATGCCAATGCATATATTTATACAATAGATATGACAGTTGTGTTTCACCTTCCGCCCAGCCTTTTCGGCTTCCTAGATTTATTTATTTATTTACAATAATCCCTACGGATTATATTCTAACAAATATTATTCTTACTGTACTATATATTTTACAAAAGTATTCTCTATATACTAGATTTTCTTAATTATATTACAGATTAATATTCAGAAAAATAGAAGAAAAGAACTAAGTACTGCAATTGTTAACAGCTTAAAAGTATAGGATAGCATGTGTAAAATTTATTTATGCTTTAACTAAATAAAATCAAATAAATAAACACATAGATTGCTAATTATAAATAAAGTCTTAAATTCAATAAGTCACCTGTAGCAACAATCCATCATTCTAACTAATCTTTCTTTCTGTTTAGTTTATCATACAAACAGTAGTAAAATCTGGGAAGAAATAGACTGTAAAATATCTTTATTTAACTTAACTCTACTCTAGTGAACTATCCTATTTTTCTTTTGAAATTCAATTAAGCAATGATATTTCTGAAAGTAACTATTGTATCAAAACTATATTATCTATTCATTCCTGCTACTGTCAGTAGTTAACCTAGCTTCTTTTTCTATTCTAAAAAGGCTGACAATTTCAGTACAGGTTAATACTACTGATACAAAGGATATTTCTTCTGATAACCACACAAAGAAATACTCTAAAACTCCATTAACATTCTATTTTGTATTTTCATCATGCCATCTTTATTTATAAATTCACCCCTGTGCTGGAGTACGGTCTGGTAACTCCGGATGAGGAAAAACACAGTGGGTTGTTATTTCTCATCAAGAAGATTCTATTACTGACAAATTAAGAAAAACTACATCACTGAGCCATCTAAATCTTTATATCATAAGCAACAAACATAGTATTTAATCATACATAATTATTAAAACACAGACTGTTAGAGGACAAAACCTGTTCTTGAGCTTGGACAACAACAACAATGGGAGGTCGTTCCTCCCTACCAATTCCTGGAGAGCGCTCAAACAACGACTCCTCAGGACCCTCGAGCTTGCTCTGGTCTCCCTGGCTGGAACTAGGTGCAGCAAATATCAAGTACCTCTCTTCAGACTTAGTACCAATCCTGAACTTATCAGTAAGTTCTCCCAGCTTACAAGCTGTAACAGATCAAGTTACTGCAGAATTCCTCTCAAAACACCTTCCTTACTGTTTTTCCCTTTTTTCCCCAATGAATTTCCTGAATAACATTCCTCCTGAATGATACTTCTCTGGAAAATATCTGAGCAACCCCCAACTATATTCATTGGGTACTTTTTAAAAGATTGCATAGGTCTTTTTGGGTTAGTTGTCATTTATTGAGCCACCTGCTATGATCCCACTTTCTTGGGGGATCATGACCCCAAATATAGGGAAGTTTCCACCTGTAACATAGGAAGTGTTTGAGGATGCTGCCACTTGTCTTTTGCCCTCCGCCTAGTTCCTTCCACCAGTTTGACTAGTAACCTCTTATTAACAACTCTCCCATGATGTTGTCTCCACATTTTATTTCTTAATAATAAAATATTCATAATTACATTCCACTTCTTTTGACTCTGCTGAGTCATTAGTTCCTACTTACCATTAAATTTAACATAATGTCTTAGGAAATATAATTAAAACAATTAACATTATTTTACAAAATTGGGGTATGTGACAAGACAAGATTCGTAGCACGAGGCATAGACTACGAAGAGACATTTGCAACCACTAGAAATACACATGACAGGCAGAATCATGTCTGCAAATGAAAGAAGGCCTTGTATGAGCTCAGAAGACACCCATGGGATAACACATACATGAGGAGCTTGATGAAGACCTGAACCTTTGCTACAAGGCTTATAGAGGATGACAAGCTCACAGATGGGTGTGAGAAGAACTTTTGAAAAAGTTCAAGATAGAGGATCTTAGTATCCAATGATCCTAGATGGATACATAGAATATTAGTAGCAGAGGAAGCTACTTGTCACTCTGGTACATAATGTTTCAGTGCATAGAGTACAGAATACAGAGGGAGAATGATGCTTTGCTTCAGAGGGAGTGACTGCAGAAGATTCTGAGGTTCGACATGGTACGACATGATGGATAGATTACTGATGACTCTAGGCTTTACTGAGAGTAAAGCGGATTCCAACCTTTGCTTCAAGGTTGAAGGAAAAAGATCAGTGATGCTCCTGTTATGTGTCGATGCACTACATTCTAGGCATGGAGGTGTGGACAAGGGAAGTATACAGTAGAGATCCTGAAGAGGTTCAGGATGATGGAATGCAATGACATGACCACACTTATGGCATCGAATATGAAGCTATTAAGTGATGCTTCATCAAAGACGGTTGATGCCATGATGTATCGTCAGATGATTTATTCCTTGATGTACCTGATGAATATGAGACCAGATATTTGCTTTGTTGTGAACACATTGAGACATGTTCACCTGATTGTTGCAAAGCATGTAGTGAGGTACCTGAAGGGTGCAGTTGAGTATGGGATCAAGTGTGATCTCTTGGTTTGGCAGGATGGAGTCCTGCATGGCGCTGAGTACAGCTGAGGCAAAAGATGTTGCCACTTGCTATTTGGGAGGTAGTATGTTTCTAGCATAGCTAATGAGACAGGTTGTCTAAGCATAAGTCTCGGTGAAGCTCGCAGGTTATCCTTGGACGTAATCAGCCCTGATGTGATTCTATGCTAGAAATGGCCAAAGTGAATTTTGAGTGCTTCAGGGAGAAGCTTGGTGTTCTCGAGATCGAGGTTCCCTCCAAAGGGAAATGATGAGACCGAGATCCATTCTGACATGGTGAGAGGATTAGGTTCCTTCCATGGTCAGATGTAAGGGCTGAAACATTCTGTCATGCTGAGAGGATTTGGTTCCTTACATGCTAGATATGAGTGCTAAGCCATTCTGATGTGATTATAGGATTTGTCCCTACATGATCATATGTAAGGGCTAATGCCATTCTTGGAATGGAGGCACCTGGTTAGTTACCAGGAAAACTCAGTCTGGGACTGAGGGCCGTTCTGATATGAATATAGGATGTAGTCTTACATGATCATATGTGAGCGCATGGCCATTCTGATGTGATTGAGGGATGTGTCCCACTTGATCAAATATAAGCGCTAATGCCATTCTCTGGGAGAATGGAGGCACCTGGTCAGTTACCAGGAATCCTCAGTCTGGGACTAAGAGCCCTTTCGATGCGGTGCTTTTGAGCATGGTCGAATGTAAGTACTGATACTTTTCGATGCGGTGCTTTCGAGCATGGTCGAGTATAAGTGCTGGGCCTTTCTGATGTGGTGTCTTCGGACATGGTTGGATGTAAGTGCAGAGCCCTTCCGATGCGGTGTGCTTGCACATGGTCGGATATAAGTGCTGAGCCATTTTGGCGCGATGTGTTTACACATGGTCAGCTGTGAGTGCTGGGCCTTTCTGACAAGATGAGGTCAGATGTGAGTGCTGGGCATGCCTTTCTGACAAGATGAGGTCAGATGTAAGAGCTGGGGGGGCCATTCTAACTTAAGTGTCAGATATAAGCGCTGAAGAAGACCTCCATGGAGGCTAGGTCTACAACCAGCGTGAAAAAGGGCTGGCTCTATAGAACGTCCTATGATGAGAAGAATGAAGAGATAGCACCATTTGATTGAGATAACAGAAGCAGTAATGTTGATGATGATTCAGTGATGATCCAGCTTTGATGACGATCCAAATCAAGTGATGATCCAGTAGTGACGATCCAGATCAAGTGATGATCTAGACTTGATGATGATCCAGCAGTGATGATCTAGAATTGATGATGATCTAGTAGTGACGATCCATATCAAGTGATGATCCAGACATGATGATGATCTAGATCGAGTGATGATCTAGATCTAGTGATGATGATCCATATCGAGTGATGATCTAGATCCAGTGATAATGATCCAGATCGAGTGATGATCTAGATCCAGATGAAGATGACCCGAAGATGAAGATGACTTGAAGATGACGAGAACTCAATGATGATCCAGATGATACAAAGAAGAAGACTTGTGCTGATAAATTGTGTCAAGAGAATACCTTCCTAGTTAAGAGGGAGCGTTGATGTAATTGTAATTTCATAATTGTAATTGATGTATTTACTTGTATATCTTATGTATTATACCTCGATGCTTATTCTGGGATGTGTAATTGAGTCATGTCATGCCCCGATGTTCTGATTGGGAGTTTCTATAATGTAATAAGTCTTGTTAAGTCATTGTGGGTAACCCTCCTATTTGTTAAGGGTTAAAGTCCTCGTAGTTGTGGGGCCCTAGGGTTATTATACTATCCTAGAGAAGTCGACCCTAGGTGAGTCATTATAAGTCGGGACAATAGTCCCCACCATTGTGCTAAGGATAAATCTCCTTGTTGGTTGAAGGAGGCAAAGTCCCCATAAGTTGTGGGGCACTAGGGTTATTAGACACTCGTAGAGATGTCGGCTCTAGTAAGTAATTGTTAAGTGAGTCCAACATGATGGAGTGGGTTTCAAGTGAACGAAAGAATATAAATAGAGAGTGAGCCTCTCTATTTATCATGCACACACTCACTCATTGAGGGGCGCATGAGTGAGAGAGGAGAATTTCTCTCAAGTGAGAGAGAGAGAGAGCCAGAAGCTGTGGAGATCATCTTTATGTTTTTGGGTTTTACTGATGCCATTGGTGCTCATTCTATTTCTGAGGAAGTTGTGGGGTTTTCTCCTTTATGGTTTCCCCAAGGAAAATTCTCTGTCTCTTGTCTCTTGTGTTTTATTGATGTGCATGTTATTCTCTCAGTTAAAGATCCTAAGATCATAATGCTAGCTTAGAATGATAAAAATCTAACAGGAAATATGGAGGTAGGGAGGGCCAATGGGTAAGGCATAGAGAGATAGTGAGCAAGGAACATGCATACCCATAGATTCCAAAATGATTATTTAGGGATCGATTCTTGGATCTCCTCCCTTAGCCATGTTGAGGCCTTAATACGCATATCTAATGCTCAAAACCTCTTAAAGGCATGTGCATATTTTTTTGGAGACCAAGCATACCTTGAGTAGGTCATGTGTGGTGCTTCATGGGTGCCTTAAATATTCCATTATGTCCAAAGGCATGAGCATATTCCTTCAATCATGTATTGGAGGTCCCATACCTGCTGCTCAAAACACGCTCAAAACCACCTAATTCCACCAACATCCATATTCATAGTGCAAATATGCCTATGATATGCCATGCGTGATTTTTTAAGGCATCCTTCTTATCTCTAGATTCCAAGAAGATTTAGTTAGGGCATAAGGCCATAGTTTCCTCCCCTGACCATGTCTATGGCCTTGAGATGCATACCTAGTGCTCAACAAATGATGATGGCATGCATATCCCCATTAAGATTCAAAGGATTCACTTTCAACGTCATGTGTGGCGGTTGGAGGCATCAATTTTGGCCCTAGATGGTTAACAGCTTCCTTTAAGGCCTAAGGACCAAGTGTTTCCCCCCACCCATGTCAAGGGGCCTAATATCTGTACTTAGTGCTAAAAATGTTCTAATGCCACTAGTATCCCCATTTCAAGGTAAATGATACCATGGAAGGCTCTATTGAGGTTGTTCAACACATCATTCTTGGCTGTAGATTCCTATAAGCATATTCTAGGGGCCAAGGCCTAGGTTTCATCCTCTTATTATGTCTAAGGTCCCAAGACACATACATAGTACTTAGAAATCCCTAATAGTTCCCATATCCCCATTTAAATCAAAACTATCAACTTGAGAGGTCATCTATTATGATTCAATGTATCGTTCATGGACCTTGAGCCCTAAAAGTTGGTTTAAACAACCTAAAATTAAAGCTTTATGTACCAACCATGATTAACACCTTATCCTCCATATCTAATTCTAAAAGAATCCTAATCATGGCCATATCCCAACTTAAAGGTTGAGGATACCCTTAAGAGATCATGTGTATTTGTTCGAGGTGTGTTCTTGGTCCTATATGTCAATAGGGTTCCTTTAGAACCTAAGGACTAGGTTTCCTCCCTCAACCATGTCTACATATATGTTCCTAGTGCTAAGAGAATTCTAATGCACTGCATATTCTCTCTTAGATGCAAAATATCACATACATAGGTCCTATGTGCAGGTTCGATGCCTTGTTCATTGACCTCAAGCTTTAAAAGCTACCTTTAGGGCTTAAGTCTTGAGTTTTCTCCTTCAAGCATGGTCAAGGGACTATGACCCATACTTAGTTCTTAAAGCCTCCTAATGGTGTCCATATTACAACACAAAGAAAAATTATGCTCTTGGGAGGTTAGGCATGGTTGTTTGAAATGTTGTGCTTGATGATGCTAAAATATTACTATAGGTCCTGAGTCTTAATAATGCAAAATATTATTTTTATTCGTTTCCATGGCCATGCACCAAAACCATTTTTTGTGGTTCTCCATAACGTGTACGCATTTTGCGTCTCCAAAACGTGTGCACATTTTGCGTCTCCAAAACGCGTGCACATTTTGCTTCTCCATAACACATGCACGTTTTCTAACTATAAAACGCGTACACGTTTTGTAACTATAAAACACGTGCACATTTTGATTAGCCTAAGTTATGTGTCATATGACATGTTAGGCTCGATCTTAACCAAACCAAGCATTACATAACGTGAGCTCATTGTATTTTTATGTATCGTGAGCATGTTTCCTAAAAGTAAGATTGCATCTAAAAGGTTCCTCATCTTCTTGCAAACACCCTATGCAAATTTGATTTATGATAATGGAAATCTAGAGGAAGTGATCTCTTATAAGTATCTCAGAATTGATATTCATCACAAGCTCAATTGGAACTATAGCATTGAGAAAATGATTAATGGAAGGTGGAAAGCTTATTTTAGTCTTGAAAATCATTGTAAATTAGACAATCTAGTCATGTGAGATAAAAAGAAGTTCCTCTTTGAAACTCTTGTCATCCCTGTTATCTTTTATGGTTGTGAAGTATGGGGGTGCAACATTTCTAGAGAATCTTGGACGAAGATTGAACAAATCGAGAAACAATTTATAATTTATAACCTCAAAATTAAAAGCAATACACCTTATCCTATTCTCGTCATAGAAGTGGGTCTTTCCCCCATCGAGAGCAATGATATGACGAGGTACTTGATGTACAAGCATAAGATACATAACATGGAAAATTAGAGACTTCTTAAAATTGCTTTAAACTCAAGTCAAAACCGACTACGCCTCAAGCACTGTTGGTGTAACGATATGATGGCTTGGTTATACCATTGGGGCATTGATGAAAATACATTTTGGAGAACATTGATACTGTCAAAAATATTATTACTTCTAAGTTTAAAGAGAAATCGAGTGTGAGAAAAATTTAGTGGTTAAGAGAAAATTAAGATACTATAAAGAGGTCATTAATCATAACTTGGAAGATCAGAAGTATCTCTTCGTAGTAACTAGCTCACGGAAGAAAATTAATATAGCCAAGAATAGAACGAACTATCATGAACTCTATAGCGAAACAGGACGTTGGTCTATTCCTAAAACTCCATGGGAAGAAAGGGTTTTCCATTTTTGTGAGTCTATGAGCATTGATGATGAAAATCACTTTCTCCTAGAGTGCATTGTTACACCCACATTAGATTTGAGTTTCATAGTATTTGTTACAATACAAACTTTTATAACCTCCTAACTTGCCAAAACTATATGGTGAGCCTCCAAAGCTTATTGACAAACTTTTTGAGCACATGAACAAGATTTTAAAGTAAACCAAGTATTATCATTTTTAAGATCTGATAGACCAAAATTAATCATAATAGACATTAATCATCATGATCATCATCAATTAAAATATATAAAAATATGTTTAAAATAAACTTTATACATAATTTTGATATGTAAAATGAAATATATATATATATATATATATATATATATATATATTTCTAGTTTTAATAAACTATAAGCTTATAAAAAGACACATACTATCTACTAAAAACTTTCAAATATATATATATATTTCATTAAAAATTCATAAATGGAAAACCCTAGAATACAAATATATGTATAGAAAATATGGCCATCCTTAATAAATATGTACATTCGGTACCAATTTTTAAAGCTGAGGCAGAATGATATACAGGAAGTTATTACAAAATATATAAACTCCATTTTGCCACCTCAATTAATACGTGCAAGAAGTGTCTGACAATTTGTTGTCAATTTTCCTCGATTGCAATATCTTTGAAGTCAATTTGTTCAATTGCAATTTGATCGTCTGGCGACACTCTAAGCTTAATGTGGCGACCCTTCAAAATTTGTCGCCATTGGCCTTTCAAAAGGTCACGCTCGCCTGCACTTCTCAGTACCTCTACTTCTTCAAGACTCCTGAGGCACCCTAATCCTTCAGCTATATCTTTCAATTCGTTGCACCATCTAAGTCGGAAATACTTTAACATTGGCATTGTTGTATCGTGCAACTGTGGAAACTTTTCCAAACGGCTAAAACGGTCTATGACGAGCTCTTCCAGCTTTGGAAATGCCCCACATTCTCCAAACTCCGCGGGAAACTCAATACAGTTGTCATTTTGCGACAAATGTAGCGTTTTCAAATTAGCAGTCCTTTCCAGCCCTTTATATACATTGCCCATGGAGTTATCGTACTGTAACTCCAGCTCCATCAGGTTCCGAAGCCCAAATATCCATCTGGGGACCATGCATTTACGCAGACGAACCTTTTCAAGGCGTTCCATGGCTTCCATGTCCTCAGGAAGACTGAGAAGGGGACTCGTGCTAGTATTCATATTTATGAAAGAAAGCGTCCGCATCTTTTTCATGCTCCCAAAAGTCCCCTCCTCCAGTTGAATGGTACCTTGTTCTGCAGCCGCCGATGGAGTAGCCGTATAATTAACCTGTAATGATAGGTTTTGCAGAAGGGTCAACTCTTTGAGATCTCTCAATTGAAACGCATTGACATCAGATAAAGTACCTTCCAATTTCAACGTCTCCAGATGGTGGAGCTTCGAGATTCCGACGGGCAAGCACTGCAAAGCTTCGCAGCTCTGCACATTCAGATATAGCATAAATTTATGCTCCCCTATTCCAGAATGCAGCTTTGCTAGCTTGGAACAATGACTAACATCTAGAAACTGGAGGCGCTTCAAACCATTCAAGAACTCAGGCAGCATAGAGATATTTGTCCGGGACAGATTCAAAAACTTTAAATGATTTAATTTTCTTATAGATTTGGGCACTGAGCTGATAGCAGTCTGACTTAAATCTAACACTTTGAGATGTGTCAGATTGTAAAAAAAGCTTGCAGATATTGAGGTAAGAAAGAAATTTTCAGATAACAATAGAGTGCGGAGACCTGGACAGTGGATGGGCTCCTTGATTGTGGATATATCGTATTTAATCAATGAAATTCTACGCATGGCCTGACAATCTTTTACTGGTAATTTTGCCAATTGTTGTTGGGGGTTTAATAAGCATTTACTTTGTCTGACAGACTCAAAAACAACTAAATCATGCAGTAAGTCATGAATTTTGCAACGGTCTACCCGCTCATCCCCACCCACTTGTGAAACTTCGATAAGGCATCGATCAATAAGCTCCTCTATGTACCGACGTCCTGCATCGTATGCCCCTTCTGCTGCAGCGACTTGGGGAGAAACAAGCCCTTGAGCAATCCACATATGCACTATTTTTTCACATTCTATTTCAATACTTTTAGGGAAAACAGAAAAGTAAAGAAAACAGGACTTCAAAACTTCAGGCAGAACCTCATAACTTAATCTCAGGGAGGGCATTACCGTTTCGCTCATTGCGTCAAGATTATTTAGACGACTCAACGTCTGTTCCCAGTCATTAGCATGCCTTTTAACTCTTGCCATAGATGCTCCAATTGCTTTGACGGCCAACGGCAAACCACCACATTTTTCTAAATGGAAATTGACATTCTTCAGCTCCTCTGGTAGACTATGATCTGGGCGTTCCGGGAAAGCATGAACGCAGAATAATTCCAAACTTTCTTTTTCAGATAAATATTTCATCTTGTGGATGTGAGGCGGATTTCCCAAATCCTCTGCAACTTTTATATGACGGGTGGTGATCATAACAATCTTAACCGTGCTTTTGATTGGCCAGACAATTCTCTCAAGTAGCTCAACCAGAGCATCTCTATCCCACACATCATCAAAAACAAACAGACAACGTTTTCCTTCTAAATCAGCAATGCTGATATTCTGATCCATTTGTTTGAGCACATTCATAACATCCAATTTCGGCGACACCACCTGCCAAAACTGATGGTCAAAATGTTGCTTGACACTTTGCTTGTTGAAAACACTTTGGGCCAGAAGAGTTTTGCCCTGCCCCCCCATGCCCACAATGGCAATTACTCTCAGACCGTTTTCCTTCACTATCAATTCTGTAATATCTTCAATATCATTTTTCATCATGCCCACAGGATGAACACTAGGATTAGATCTTTCCTTTTTGACTTGTGAACTAGATTCAAGACGAGCATTCACATCGATAAGAGAGCCAAGATGTTCAATATATTTGGCACTGACCTTTATCTTTGTAATTCTTTCATTTAACTTCTTAATCTTGCGGCCCATCTGACGGCGGAACATCGGATTGCAAAAGTTCCCAGCTTCTTGGCATTCCTCCACTATGTCAACAGCATCGCTGAGAAAATCCTCAAGTTTCTCAACCCAATTGCAAACTAAAGTGGAGTTCTTCTTACCTCCGGCGTCTTTCAACAACGCTCTAATGGACTCAAGCTCGTCACAGAGGGTGTCAAAATCCTCACGGAAATTACTAATTAGCGACACCTCTTCTAACAAATATTCAGAGACCATTGAAGTCAATTCTTCTATCAACGAACTAACAACAGCTGTTCCTTCCATGTTTATCACCTTCAAGTTTCAAGTCTCCGTCCCTGCGATCTCCTCTTCAAACAAACAGGCACTTAACGTGTTGGGCTTAGTCTTTATACTTAGAAAGAAGAAGAAAACATACCTTCGATCTTCTCAATTAGAATCATGGAATAATATCACATTCGTCGTGAAGTTCAGCAAGGAAGGAATAATCTGACTTTCTTCTAAGCATTCGGATTCGAGGCGACGAACCATTCGTCGAACAAGAATAGAAGTTACCTTCCTTCACGAGGAGATGACACCATTTTCAACTCAGCGTTATATGTAAGCGATTCCATTTTCTTGAAATTTAGCATCTTAAACCCCAATTTACGGTCAGTGTCTTCGCATTAGTTACTTCGCTTTACTTTTCTTTCTTTCGGTCATCTAATATTTTATCGGTTCCTTTATTACTTAAAGGCCATAATAGTGGACAACTTTAACTTTTAAATAAAAGAAAAAAATACTCCCTTCCTTTGCATTTTTAGCCTACCTTTTTTTTAAGGCATATAAACCTTGCCTTTTAATCACGCAAGTAATAACTAAAAATGTATTTTGAATTGTGATTTATAAAAATTGATCAGTTATTTTTATTATAAATTAAAAAAACATAAATATAACTATTTATATTAGGTTTAATGTTTTTAATTACTTGTATTTATTTTGATGTAAATGCATACAATATCAATCAGGTGAATTAATTGAGAGGTGGATGATCATAAATTGTACATACATGGCATGTCAATTTTAAATTAGATTTATCTCCGATTTTGAGCTTGCTTACTTTCTATTCCTTAGAATGAAGGATATGTTCAATTTGGTTTATAGTTATTTTTTCTTAAATGTTTATAATGAATGAACTTGTTTAGGAGGGGCTCATACTTATTTGTTAAATATCTATCAAGATAAGGTATACAACAAATTATTTGTAGCATCCAATCGAACAATTTTACCAAACAACCATGTTGAATTCTAAAGCTTCAAGACTTGACTTCTATTTACTATCTATATCAACTTGTATACAAAATCCATTGTGTGAGAAATCACATCATAGAGACTTGGAAGGTATTTTAATTGATTGTGTTTTAATTATATTGAGTTTGGTCAAAACTAGATACTAGTTGAAAGCATTTAACCGATATTCATAGCCTTAGAGGAGTCAAGGGAACTATAGGAGAAATTCAACACTCGTATGCTTGATCAATCAATATATTACACACCCATTAGACCCCTCATTCCTTTGATTTCAATCAAGTCACATAACAATGTGACGTAGATAAGCTTCCATTGATTTAGTGAGAGAGTCAAGGAAATACACTAGAGAAAATTGCATTTTATATAATGTTCGATAAATTATATATCACTCAACATTCAACATACCAAAGAATTAATTTGATGTGAATTCAAGTTATGTGTGGGGCTATGCCCAATGAATGAAACAATGTGATATATTCAAATCGATATATAAGATCACTACTCTTTTTATTAACACAACCGTGGAATAAGCACCAACTAAATCAAATCAATCTATGGTTTTCAATTCCATTGATCAAGGTGCTCAACCAACAAGGATTTTATTGTTGTGGGTGAATTCAACAAAACACATATATCATTTTATACCATAAACTTCATCAAGCCAACATGCTACACGTGAGGGGGATTTTTGTTGTAATATGGTTTTCATAATAAAAAACACATAAAACCATAAAATTGATTCCATTACACATCAATGAAGATCATAATAGACACAAAGACCTACCTTGGAAACCCCAATGGAAAAACAACATTTAGTGGGGATTTTATTCTTGTGCAAGTAGTGGTTACAATGGTGCAGTATGCACTCTTAATTGAAATTATGATTCATACTTATTGTAGAACTTATTTTTTAATATTAGAATGTAATTATGTTTTGAATTGTGAAATAGATAGAAATGAGACATAAATCATCTAGGATGTGTGTACACTTCTAATGAAAAAGGATGAGGAAGAAATGGAGGGATAAATTACACAAGTGGGGAGAGTGAGAGGAAGTGGATTATGAGGAGAAGACCTATTGTCTTCCAATAAATACCTTTTTTCTAAGGGCTCCAAGTATAAATTCTAGCATTTAAAACTTTCTTCGATTACTTCATTACTTAAAGGTCACATTCTAATTCTAATTCTTTTAACATTGGACAACTTTTTTTAAACGACATAAAAATTAACTCCCTTCCTTCAAATGATAGGAGGAATAACTTTTCTTTTGTAACCCACCTCTTTTAGCCCACCTTTTCTTCAAAGGCATACAAACCTTTCCTTTTTACCTGTAAAGAATAACAAAAAAATGTATGTGAATTAATTTTAATTGTGTTAATACAAACCTTGCCTTTTAATCCTGTAATCATGTAAATAATAACAAAAAAATGTATGTGAATTATTTTTAATTGTGTTTTATAATTTAAATTGATAAATTATTTTACTATGCATAAAAATCATAAATATAAATATTTATATTAATTTTAATGTCTTTAATTACTTTAATTAATTGTATAAATTTTGATTTAAATGTATACAAAATCAATTAGGTGAGTTGATTGAGAGGTGGATGATCCATACATGTATGTACATGACTTGTCAATTTCATCAAGAAGGATACTTTATGTAAATAAACAATTTTTTTAAGGTTTATGGAAATAAACAACTATTTATGTAATCTCCAATTAAATTTGAGATTTTGAGCTTGGTTTACTTTATATCCCTTTGAATGAACGATATGTTCCATTTGGTTTAAGTTGTTTGTTTTTAAAGGATGGTAATGAATGAACTTTTTTTCTAGGATCTCATATGTACTTGTCAACCCTCTATCAAGGTGAATCACACAACAAATTATTTGCAAAATTCAACCCAACAATTTACCAAACAACAATGTTGAGTTCTAAAACTTTAAGATTCAACTTCTATCGACTATCAATACCAACTAGATAAATTCTCTACTTATTTCCATTTTTCTATATACGAAATCTATTGTATGAGAAATCACAACATAAAAACTTGGAAGGTATTTCAATTGATTGTATTTTAATTATATTGAGTTAGGTCAAAACTCAATGCTAGTTGAAATCAATTCACTAATACTCATAGCCTGAGAGGAATCAAGGAAACTGTAGGAGAAATTCAATGCTCATAGGCTTGACCAATCAAACTATTACACACCCATTAGACCTCTCATTCCTTTGAATTTTAGTCAAGTCACTTAAAAATGTGACATAGCTAACCTTCCATCCATTTATAGAAAGTGTGAAGGAGATACAACAGGAAAAATTGCATTATATACATTGTTCAAAAATATATCACTCCACATTCACATACCAAAGATTCGATTTGATGTGAAATCAAGTTGTGTGTGGGGCTATGCCTAATGAATGAAACAATGTGATATATTCAAGTTGATATATAATCACTACTCTTCGTTTTCCTAACACAACTATGGAATAATCACCAACTAATTCAAATCAATCTATGGTTTTCAATTTCAATGACTAAGGTTCTCCAACAATACACACATATCATTTTATACCAAAAATTTAATCAAGCCAAAATGCTATAGGTGAGGGGGAGTTTTGTTGTAATATGGTTTTCATAGTAAAAACACACACAAAACCATAAAATTGATTCCATTACACAACAATGAAACTCATAATAGACAAAGATATTTCCCTTGGAAACCCAACTGGAAATCAACATTTAGTGGAGATTTTATTCTTGCTCAAGTAATGGTTACAATGGTGCAATATGCACTCTTAATTAAAATTATGATGCATACTTACTGCAACACCCTATTTTTAATCCTATAATGTAATCATGCATAAAATTATGAAATGGATAGAAATAACACATAAATGGTCTAGGATATATGTACATTTCTATATAATATAGAAACCCTTGACAACTGCAAATGAAGAAGGATGAAGAAGAGATGAGCGATATAATTACACAAGTGGAGGAAGTGAAAGGGGGTATGGGGAGAGGACCGTAGTGGAATATTTACCTACTACCTTAGCCTTACTGGTAAACCTTAGTTAAAAATATATCCTAAAGTTCCTTAACCTTAGGATTAGGAAATCTCATATAATTAACATATACTAATTGATTATGCTAAGATGGGATCAAAGAGTGAAAAGTGGAATCCTCATGAAGAGCCACATGGCAAGATGGGAACATGCAAACAATAAGTGGGGATTTGTGTTTAGAGGGGCATCCTTACCATCATTTTCTAAGATCCTTCTTGTTGAGAGAAATTGGATATGTGACAAAGATAAAAATATAGTTAAGCTAATAATTGAACTTCCATGGGAAATTAATGTTAATGGTGGATGTTCCTTTGTGAGAGGAGTCTTGGCCTACAATTGAGAATACTTGGAGTCCCAGCAATGAGATTCCATAGCCAAATTATGCTATAGTATTGGAAGGGAAGTGGGATAGCTAAAGGGAGAGATAAGTGGGATTCCTAGTGTTATGTAGCTTGAGGGGGAAGAGTGTTGGTCGATTGGGATAGTTGGATAGATGGTTTTGACACTAGATAGTATCTAATTTTGGGATGAGGTGAAATATTATAAGAATCACCATTTTGGAATGATACCCTTAGCTCGGTGGTGGCCCTTGTCATAGAAATATTTGGTGTGGTCCAGTGTTCCTAAGCCTAAAAGGAACATCTTTCAATTTTTTTACTTCAGGAAAAAAAATGTATTTTTATTCATCAAATATAAAAACACGTATTGAAGGTGCATATAGAACTTGCTATGAAAGGCTCTGATAAAACTAGTGGAATTTGACTATGTTAGCAGTGTACTTTTCATCATCATATAGCATCCAATATTTGGATTCATGTCTGCTTCATACATTCTCTAGAAACATGGTACCCCAAATATAGGAGTGTTCAAATATTATTCACAAAAAACTAAATTACAAAACATCATATAATATCCAATATATGGATTTAGGTTTGCTTCATAAAATAATCATAAATACCCCCCCTCCCCCCCAAAAAATATGGAAATGTTTAAATATTCTTTACAAAAAAATGAACCACAAAATTGAGGTGAGAAAGAGCACTTATGACCAAATGTCAAAAGAAGATTCAAAACAAACACCATGCATAAATTATTTTCTTAAAACCGATCCACACGGACTTCATACCTTATTGAGTATGGCCATCTAGGTTGAGTAGATCCCTCTTACTAAGATAAATTAGGTATGTGACAAAGGAGAAAATATAGCTAAGCTAATAATTGAACTTCCATGCATGCTAATACAAAATTTCTACGAGAAATTAATATTATTGGAGGTTGTGACTTTGTGAGAGAAAACATGGCCAAATATTGAGAATCCTTGGGGTCCCAACAATGAGATTCCCTAATCATACTATTCTAGAGTGCTAGAAGGGAAGTGGGGTAGCCCAGGGTCTGCATAAAAATAAGGGGATATCATTCCTTGTGTTTTGCAAGCCAAGGTGGGGAGAGTTTTGGTGTATTAGGATAGTTATAGAGGGGTTTTTTACACTAAAGTGTATTTGGTTTGTGGGATGAGGATAATGCTTTAGAATATTCACCCTTACAAAATGATAACCTCAACTCAGGGGTGCCCCCTGTCATAGAAATATTTAGTGTGACAATGTGCCTAAGTTTGGGAGGAACATCCCTCATTTGTAGCCATTTGGAGGACTATTTCTTTAAAGATAAGTTGTTAAATGTGTCTTTGAATGAAATGCTTACATTTTTCCATGGAATGCCATTTATTTAGTATTCTAGTATGCATTTGATTCTTTCCATATTGTCCAATTATATTTATGGAATTATTGTGGTTATAAATGTATGCATTACATAATTCATGTTTGACATTGTAATTATATAATTAAGGCTATTGTAGCTCAATTTCACTTATGGGATGGTGCAAGCTAATGAGGGTCTCTTTTGACACATTAAATGCAATAGAAAATTGAAAAAACATACATCCCTCAAATTCCATGGATGTTTTGAGATGTTTGCACAATAAATATTTCTTTGAGAAAAAATATGAAATGTAGGAAATTGAATCACGTTTTCGATTATATAAATTTTATCTATTGAAAATGTTCACAACTATATCAAGTTTGATATTTTCTAATAGTTACATTTTTTTTGGCAGATGATAAGGTATATGTCTATGTGAGTGCAGCCTTTTAGTGCCTAAATGATCGAATCAACCTACAAAAATCATATGCATATAGAGAACAACTAATTCTGGTACGACACTAATTTTTCGAAATAAATTTAGTAATTTTTAATGATCTAAGTGATGGAACCTAGAAAATAGTACGTCAGGTGAGGGTGAAACTTTTCAAGGTATTAATGCAATGATCATGAAATGGTTTTTTTTATAGCATGTACAGGTTGATGTCTAGTAGTGTAGAATACAATTTTATTTGTAAATGCTTTAGAAATGAAAAATTTATGGAAGAAACACTAACAATGTGTTTTTTGAGTTAAGGAGTTATAACACAAAACATAAGAAAAAATTACATATATAAACAAATTACATATTTGGAATCTATAGAAAAAATGTTATCTATGTCTAAAATTTCATAAAAAAATGATTGTGTAGCATATTGTAATGAGTGGTAAAATACATACATGTTGAGAAAATGGATGGAATGTATAATTATCTATGGTTTACCATATTCCATAGAACATGGTTGGTTAATCCATAGCTAACTATGAAATAGACAAATAGGAATAGGGATGGCACACAAGCATGTGAGTAGGCTTGGTTTAGGTGGTAAGGAACATGAGCACATTCAATTTAAATTCAAATTTCCATTCTTTCATAAAAACCTCGGTGTCATAAAAAAATGCATGCACGATTTTTACATATAAAACACACAAGTGATTTGTATCACTAAAATGCTTGTGTGTTGTTGATTACATTGAATTTACCTTAGGTAAAAGAGTTGAGAGGGGGTGGGGAAGGGTCAAAGGGTCGGGAGTATTTAGGAAGTTCAAGTGGGGAAAGATAAATTGAAGGAGGGAAAGGGAACATGGTGGGTTATAGGGGTGAAGGGGAGTGGGGATTGAGAGCATGATTAGGAGAAGAAGAGGTTGTGAAGAGATATAGGGTTAGGAGAAATAAGTGAGATGAAAGTGACAAAGAGGGATAATGTAGAGGGGAGGTAGGGAGAAGAGAAGAATTGGATGATAGTTTGATGTGAGAGAGGATTGGTGGGTCGAAAGGTTGATGCTAAGGATTACATGAGGTATATGGTGTGTTGGAGGAGAGAGGAAGGAGGAGGGATAAATTGAAATGAGGGAAATGAGATGGGGTGAAAGAGATAATAGGGGTGTAATGAGGCAGGGGGTTGGGGGAAGGGATAAGATGAAATCATCAAGGAAGGGAGTATGAGAGAGATATATATAGAGATCGAGGGAATTATGGGTTTGGGGAGGAGAAGGGAAGTTAGAGGAGTGTGTGTGTGGGTAGAGAGAGAGAGGCGTTAAAGAGATAAAGATGGTGGTGGGGAGGGGGTAGGGGTTTAGGGAGGATTAGAGAGAGGGGGGTTTATGGTAGGGGAAGAGAGAAAGATAGATTTGAGAGAGAGATGGGGTGTGGGTTGTAAGTGGTAGGAGGAGGGGTATTATGAGAGACAAAGGAATAAGTGGTTGGGGGTAGGGGGAGTATGAGAGAGAGAGAGAGAGAGAGGGGCAAAGGCGGTGGTTATGGGTAAAGAAAGTAGGATGGAGGATATGAGTAGTGAGTGTGCATGAGAGATAGGGGAGGGGTGTTAGGCGGTTGGATAAGAGAGAGAGTGGTGTGGGTTTGGTGTATGTAGAGCAGGGGAGAGAGAGAGTGAGACTCATTGGTTACTACGGGTGAGAGAGAGAGAGAGGAAAGGGGGTTCATGTAGGGGAGGAGTAGGGGGAGAGAGAGATAAAGGTGGGCTATTAGGGAATTGGGGGAGAGAGAGGGGTAGGATGAGGAGTACATGGGAGAGAGAGATAGAGGGGTTCAGTAAGGGTTAAGGGGAGGAGGGAGGTGTTAGTGGTAGGAGCAAGGAGAGAGAGAGAGAGAGAGAGATTGCATGTAGAACCTATTGTTGAAGAAGCGTATATTATTGAGACCTTGCAAGAGGATGTCCAATTTCCATCACCTAGATACCAACAAGAGAATGAAGGAAAATAACGTCATATTGAAATGTCGAGATCTCGGTCTTTCTTAGTTTTTTCCAAATTCTTATTTTTCAATTATTCAAAATCATCATGTTTTTTCCAAATTCTTATTTTTCAATTATTCAAAATCATCATTTTGTATGTTTTTTTTTATTAGTCCGTGAAAGAAAAAGGAAATTGAATTTTGCAAAAGATCATAGCTCACTTCTCGTTCATTTAGGGGTTTTTGGTTAGTTTGATGGGTTTTTTTGAGTCTTTTCGTAGAAGAAAAATATATATTTCTTTAATTTGAATTATCTCATGAAAATCATAAAAAAGTTACTCTTTTTTTAGTGTAATGTCTTCAAAAAGCTACATTTGTTTTTTTCTTTTCTTTTTGTTTGAAAGTTTTTTTATAGGTAACTAATTTTTTTAAAAGTTTAAATGACATTTTGGAGTTGCAGGTAGTTTATGCTTCACTTATTTTAAGTTGAGAATATCATCGTTTTACACTTCCACATCCTTCTAAGTAACAACAACCACTAAAATGAACACTTAATATAAAATTGACTAGACTATTTGGTTTATAGGGTTCACAAACTAGCTTAGGGTTAGAGCCTTGGACTAGGTTGCTAGTTAATAATCTAATGCAATTTTAAACTATGAAACATAGTGATATTTCACAAGGATAGGAAGAAATACAATATCATAAGGGTGTGGCTGTGATGCTCCATTAAAACTAGAGTTAAGCACAAGGTCATTTAAGGTTACGTTGAAGGGAGCCCCCCTAATACTAAACTAAAAATTTGTGGGATTTGCATGTGTAAGGATTTCTTCATTATCATCTTGGGATCCCTATGGTGTCGATACTTCTGAGATTTTGGGATTAGCTACCCTTCCCACATGTACGATCCCAACTACCGATTGTCCCCTCAGACATTGAATGCGAGTTGGTAGCCTTAGTATCTTGTATTAGGTTGCACCTTGAGTAGACGCTGTGTGAAACTAATAATACCCTTGGAGGGTGTTCGTTGCCTTATGGGGAGACTTGCACCAAGAAGGGATATTAACAAAGGCCTTAGAAGTGGGTCTTAATCTACCCACACTGAACTTGGAAATGACCTTGGTTTGCTTGGTTGATATATCTAGGATTTTTCTAGTGGTGTGCTATTTTCGTTGTTTGTTCTTAGTTGGCCTTATATATTTTTGTGAGGATTATTGTAATCCTCCCTTGTCCACAATAACCTATTATGTCAGTTTCCTAGCTTAGGATGTCATTATCACTTTCATTAGTGCATGGAGATATTATCTAGGGACCAATAGGCACTTCATGCACCTTCATGCATCAATGTAGGAGCTCAAAAGACCAATCCCTAGATTTTAGGAGAACACTCTAAGTTACAGGATTTTCACCATCAATTCACCCTAGTCAGTGTTGAGTCATGATCTGATGGGACACATTTAGTTAACTTTTAGTTATCCTAGCACCTATTTTTCATGATTTAAGGAGATGGGCTCCTTTTCTCACCTACCATGGTCAGTTAACTAACCATCATCTATTTCAATTGTTCGTAGTTGCACTAGTGAGTCTTCAGTGGTGATTATTCCTAGGTTATTCATGTCTAGAGTCAGTATAAAGTTAGGGATTTGAATCACTCCTAGAAGATTTGAATTCCATCTTTTGTATCATGGATGCATTAGATACAGTTTAATGAGTATCGTGTCCAATTATTGTTGTAAAATTGATCTCTCTTGTCTAATTAGTTCCACTGTGAATGTTTATGAATTTTTCACTATAAAATCAATCTCCTTCGTTCTTCTTTCACTGTGAGGTTCAATATAGCCTAGATATCTTGTGGAATTGATAAATTTACATGGTATTAGAGCTCTACAGAGTTGGTTTATCTTTGAATTATTGAGGATTGTATGCAGGTTAATTGAAGAATTCAACACAATTATGCTACTCTTGAAGCTGCAAAATGGATAATTCAACTGCCTTAATACCAATGATCCTTACTACTTTCAATTACATGGATTAGAGGGGAGATATGGAGATTTTGTTGCATAACAAGGGTTTGCATATGGTCACTATGGGAAAGGAGGTCAGACCCCAGCATCCTTTAGATAAATCAAAGTACCTAAACAAATTAGATGAAGCCTTTGGTTTCATGTGTATTCATCTCTCGAGGGAGTTTCTCTTCCACCATGATGATTAAAAACAGGAAGGGAAGTATGGTTGAATCTCAAATCATTGTTTGGAAAGAAGGATGAGTTGAGAGGTCACATTTTGGAGAATGTGTTGATTTCTCTTCAACCCAACAGTTTCAAGACCATCCAACATTTCTTCTCCTAGTTCAAGTCTTTGGTCATGCAATGCAAGAAATGTGGAATTGACAAGAAGGATGAGAAGCTGGTACTCTCTATTATGAGAAAACTTGGGCCTGAATTTTTAGTATTTGTGTCCACCTTCCACTCGAGAGACTAACAACCCCAAACTGGTGAATTCTCTCACTTCATACATTCACTTAATCCCTCGTTCAAGAACATGATAAGTTGATACATATGGGAGTCCTAAAAACCTCCAAGAATCAATATTTTATAGCAAGGGAGACCAAGAATGTGAAAGATAAAGGGAAATAAAAGGGGAAGGACAAGAAGTACACTGAAAACAAACCATAAGAGATGCAAAATCCTTCAGATGGAGTCTCAGGTTCTAGGAAGGATTAGCGAAATAGGTTTGAAAAGACCAAGTGTCTGTATTGTAAGAGAGGAAACCATCTAGAGAACCTGTGTATGATGAAACCAATAGACCAGATGTTAAGACTTCTTGAGAAGAATAATATTTCCCTCCCATAAGGTGCAAGGAATACTGATTCTAGAAGCAAGACTGAAGATCATGAGAGACTCCATGCACTAAAGGATGGATTCTCACAATCAAAAGCGTTCCTCATTGATTCAGGAGCATCCAACCACATGGTTTCCTCCAAAGAATATTTTTCTTCTCTAGATCTCATTGTTGGTCCTAGAATACACATGGGAGTTGACTCACAAATCCCAGCTATTGGGAAGGGTTCAGTTCAGTTTGGGCATGGAGTCTTCAATAATGTCCTATATGTTTCCTCCTTAGAATAAATTTTGTTATCTGTTTATTAGATGACCCATACTGGTTCACCAAAACAAGTTGTATTTGAACCTAATATAGTTGAGATCTCATATATCTCTACTAGGAAGTTGATAGCAAAAGGTGTTGCAAACCTTGCCTTCAAGGAATACGAGTTTTCACATTTTTTCCATACTCACATCAAAGTTCCCTATTAACCCATGCTAATGAAACAAGATGAATTTTGCATGAGATATTTGACCATATGAACTTCTAATACATATAACAACTACATAATGACGAAATGGTTGAGGGATTGCCTCTCATCAAGTCCTATTAAGGTGTTTACAATGGTTTCTTGGTAGGTAATCACCCAGAGCAAAGGTATTATTTCGGGAAATAAGGAAGATATGCCTCTACACTTGATTTGATACATAGTGATGTCTTTATACCAATGCCTACAATACCTATGAATGGATACAGATACTTTCTGACCTTCATTGATGACTACTCCAGGTATTGTTTGATCTAATTTCTTAAGAAGAAGTCTAAGGTGTTTGAGACTTTCAAAGTTTTCAAATCCTTAGTTGAGAACACTCTTGGGAAGAAGATCAAAGAGCTCAAATTAGAAATTGGAGGAGAGTACATCAAAAGAGAGTTTCAACAACTGTGTTCTTGAGAAGGTATTTAGATGCAACATTCGGTTCCATACACACCACAAAAAAATGGCGTAGCTAAGAGGAAGAACCTATAATTAAAAGATATGGCTACCTTCCTTCTTGAAGCAAGGGATATTCCACCATATATACGGGGCGAGGCAGTGAACTATGCTTTGTACATCCAAAACAGAGTACCTCATAAGTCAGTGGTTTGGTCACTTCATTCGAAGCATTAATGGGACATAAGCCTAATGTCTCACATATAAGGGTTTTTGGCTGCAAATCACGGGCTAGAATCCCATCTGACAAGAGGAAATCCTTCCAACCCCAAAGTAGCAAATGGATTATGCTAGGATAAGTAGATGATGCAAAATATTACAATTTGATGGAGATTGCAACTAGAAGATGCTCCATAGAGCGGAGTGTCCAATTCAATGAAGATCCATTGCATGATCTACAACCAAATGAGGAGGAAGGTATAAATTCTCAATCTATACCATTTGCATATGATGATGTTTCTACTTATGTTTTAGATTTAGAGTATGAAGATGAGGACCCAGAGAAACCATATCTTGATATTGAGAATGAAAATCAAGCAAATCCAAATCGATATCCAACTCCTACTCCCAATCCAAGGAATAAATGGGCTCAAAAACTCATTGAAGTTGTTGGGGATCCATCTGACAAAAGGTGAACCAGATCTCAATTTCAAGATGATAACATTGCGATATGTCATACAGATCGAATTCTCCCAAATAGGTGCTACATGATGTTGGGGTCTGATCCAGAGTCCTACAAAGAAGCTTACCATGATCCAATGTGATAGGCATCAATGGATGGAGAATATGATTCGCTACAGAACAACAAGACATGGGATCTTGTCTCCTTACCTCAAGGGAGAAATATTTTCTAGTGCAAATGGATCTGCAAAACCAAACTAGAATCAGATGGATCTATTACCAAGTACAAGGCCCAGTTAGTTACAAATGGGTATTCACAAGTTAATGGGTTGGACTACAATGAAGCATTCACCCCTGTTGCAAGAATGGGATCCATAAGGATGGTTTTCTCCATTGCAACTTCGAAGAAATGGGAGGTACATCACATGGATGTGAAGAGTGCCTTCCACCATGGTGACTTGGAAGAAGAGATCTACATGAGTGTTAACACTAAAGAGTATTCACCTAGCTCTACGTGGTTCTAAACCATTTACATACATCATGTTTCTACCATATTTCCCTTACTTTTGACCTTCATAATTGAATTTCCACAAAAATGGTCCAAAACATTATTATTTACTATGGTTTACCTTCACTCTCTCCAAAAAAGGGTCAAAAACCCTAAAAAGGGTTAAAAAACCCTAAAAAGATGTAAAAACCCTAAAAGAGAGAAAACCATAGGAAGATACCATGGGTCAGAAAATACCATGGGTAACTACATTGGGTCAGCAAACCCTAGAACCATTCTATAAATACAATGTGAAGGGCTCTCCCAAAATACCTTTTTTTCCATTTTTCATTTTGTGAGTACGCTGGGACACCTTTTCTCTTGGGTATTCACACACCATTTTTCCATCATCCCGTCGCCATACCATTCCCACATTGTACGTTGAGACATTCTTTGTACCCACTTGGAGACCATTAGAGAACCAACCTGTGGAGAGGAAAACCAATTCCGAAGACAGCCACAGTGGCCCAATTTACAAGAAAGAAGGTATAATTTTTGTTTTGTTTATTTTAGCTGTTGTATATTTGTTTTATGTTACTAATCTGTTTACTATTTTTTTTCCATGAACTCTCCCTTACGGTCCCATTGACCTAATGCTGGTTCTTTTTCACGTAACAGGGGAGAAATCCCCATTGCAATGATACAACTTGAGGGGTACAATGAAGGTTATTCCTTAGTATGCAGACTAAGAAAATATATGTATGGGCTCAAGCAAGCCCCAAGGGCATGGTATGCCAAAATGGATTCCTTCTTACTGTCACAAAATTTCAAAAGCTACAAGTCTCACTAGAATGCCTACATGTAGTAGAAAGGAGGTTTCTTACTATTGATTATATTCTACGTGGATGACTTGATCCTTACTAGTGGTTCATATGCTAGATTGAGGAACATCAAGTCATCCTTGAGCAAGGATTTCTCCATGACAGATCTAGGGCTACTGAGACAGTTTATTGCCCTTGAAGTGAATAAAAAATATTCGAGGATCATGATTTCTTAGTCCAGATACATAGGTGATTTTCTCGAGAGGTTCCATATGATTGATTGCAAAGAAGCATCCTCCCCTTCCTATTTGGAATCATATTGGAAGAAGGTGGTTTTACACCCCTGGTTGAAAGCACTCTTTACAAACAACTGATTGGTAGCTTATTGTACCATACTCATTTGAGACCAGACTTGTCATATGATGTTAGTGTTGTTCCTAGGTTCATGTAGGAGCCGCATGAGTAGCATTGGAAGGAAACAAAGCGCCTCTTGCACTATGTGCATGGTACTAGATAGTTTGGGATTCACTGTTATGTCAGTGCTCAGTTAGATATGGTTGGTTTTACCGACTCAGACTTGGATGAATACAATACTGATAGAAAATCTACTTCGGGGTTTGTGTTCATGTTGGGATATAGACCAATCTGATGGTCAAGCAAGAAGCAAGCAACTCTTACTCTCTATTAGGCTGAAGCAAAGTATTAAGGGGATCTGAATGTACCTATTCAGGAAGTTTGGCTACATGGGATTATGATAGAGTTTGGCATTTATAATCCTCCTTCAATAGTCATTTTCTATGCTAATTAAAGTGCAATTAAAATTTCCAGTGATCCAGTACATAAGCAGTAGGCCAAACACATAAAAGTCCATATGCACTATATATGGGAACTACTACATAGTAAGATTATCATTCTGCTTTACTTCTCTATAGACAAGAAGGTTGCACACATATTTACAAAATATTTTACTGAGAAGAGATTTGTTTATCTCAAGTCTCTTCTTGATCTGAAGGTTTGATTCAACTTTTAGTTCATGCTCTACTGTTCATTTTGAGGGAGGTGGGGGGGGGGGCTCCCATGAGTTTTTCCCCATTTCCTCAGTTTATTGAGAAATTACTTTTTCATTAGATTGTATGGGTGACCTTTGGTCATAGTTTCCAAGGCCCAAGTTGTCCAAGTTTGCATTAAGGGGGGGTGTTAGGATTATTGTAATCCTCCCTTGTCCAGCATAGTCTATTGTGCCAGCTTCCTAGCTTAGGATGTCATTATCACTTTCATTAGTGTATGGAGATATTATCTGGGGCCCATTAGCCGCTTGATGCACCCTCATGCATCAATATAGGAGCTCTAAAGACCAATCCCTAGATTTTAGGTGACCACTCTGAGTTATGAGAGTTCCACCATCAATTCACCCTAGTTAATGTTGATTTATTCTTTGATGGGACACAATCAGTTCACTTTCAGTTAAATTAGTACTTGTTTTGCATGATTTAAGGATATGGGCGCCTTTTCTCACCTACTTTGGAAAATTAACTGACTATTATCAATTTTAGTTATCTGGAGTTGCACTAGTGACTCTTTAGTGGTGATTATTCCTAGGTTAGTCATGTATGGAGTCATTATGAAGTAAGGGATTTAAATCACTCCTAGAGGATTTGAATTCCCTCTTTTGTATCATGGATTCATTACATACAATTTAATGAGTATTGTGTCCAATTATTGCTCCAAATTTGATCTCTCTTGTATAATTAATTTCACTGTGAATGCTTATGAACGTTTCACTGTAAAATTAACCTCCTTCATTCTTCTTTCATTGTGAGGTTCGATCTAGCCTGAAGATATCGTGGAATCAATAATTTTACAATTTCTTACTTGCTGAATTAGAATCTATGGATAGTATTCATGTGGACATCAACCAAGGGACCCTTTTTCAAGGGGATCCTTGTTATTTTCCATTTTTTAGGAACATTGGCGCTCTCCTGATGGCCACTTCGAATCTTCCTAGATTCACCTTGGGGCTATCAGTTTGGTAGTTTTCCAGTATGAATGTTGTAAATTTTCATGATGCTTCTCAAGTAAGCACTTTATATCAAGAGAATTAAAACCCTATTATTTCTTGACCAGTAACATCTTCTCCTCCTTCTACCTCATATGGTGAAATTCTTAGTACTATTAACCAACAATATAAAAGGAATAGAAGGAGGAAGAATAGTAAGAAGATGCAAAAATAAGGGGACAATTCCTCAGCCTCTTAGGTTCATGATAGGGAAAAACTATCAATCACTTGCAATCCTACTAAAAGTTCACCTTCAACAACTGGATTCACATTTCATTGATCACTACAAGTCATATTAATAAAAATTCACTAGTCATTCCAAGTTATACTAGAGACAAGCTATCAATCACTAGAAGTCATGTTGGGGTCAAGCAACCAACCGGTGTAAGTCATGTTGGGAGAAACTATCAACCAATTCGAGTCATGTTGAACATTTTTACACTATAAAGAAACCTACATGTATAGGATACAAGTTCAAGTTCCCTTGTAATATTTTCAAGGGAGATCACCTTGCTCACTTGTGCTCTACTATTACAGAGGTTCAAAGAGTGCGGTCCAAGTCTCAAAGATATTTTTATTTCTAAACAACCTATGATTTCCCAAAAACCTATTCACCTTTGGTTGATAAAGTGATTGAGGCAATGCAATATTTTACTGGTCCCAATCCTCCCTTGGAGAGTGATAAGCATCAAGTGGTTTAAACAATGCAATCCTCAGTTGATCCCACTCTTCCTTTCAAGAGTGACGTGTCCAACACTTAAGTTTTTTCATTTTCTATTTCATGTTGGTTGTGGATCCTGATCTTCCAGATTCAGAGATGTTATTGTCAACCGTGTCTGTACCCTATTTTTAATATACACTCATCCCAACATGTGGGTACATGAGGACATTGTCCCCACGTAGGGGTCCGTGGGACTATCCGCATAAGCTAGAGGATCTATGGGCCAATGAGGGTTTAGGGGCGAAGCCCCTGAAATAATTTTTTGTTGGGATGTTTTTTTTCTAGTAGTTTACGGGACCATGGTATTGGGTGATCTATGGTATTTTCCCAGGGTAATTCCCTTATAAAAGGAAATCATTGTAGTATAGTTGTGTATTGTATTATTGCATTGTAAAATGATCTTTGTGATTGTGTAAGAGATTTTGTGAGAGAGTGAAGAGGAATTGCAGTGGCTGTGCTGCAAGTTGTATCCCTTCATTTTGTTAGATGGTATAATAATAAAGGGCTTGAAATTTCTGTGTGGAAATATCCCATCTTGGGTGAACCACGTTATATTGGTGTCTCTTTTGTAATGTGTTTACATGTTCAATATTTTCATCTTCTTTATTTTTATTACTCTGGGATCATGTTTTTGTAACAATTGGTATCAGAGCTAAAAGTTCTATTTGGATTGTAAATTAAACTCACTGGAAAGAAGGGTTCCTAGTTTGAGTGGGAGAAATGGTGGAAGAAGGAAAGTTTAGGGTCGAGAAATTTAATAAACACAAGTACCGGTTATGGAAGATGCAAATAGAGGATTATCTATACTAGAAGGATTTGTTCCTACCATTGGGTGGAAAAGAAAACAACCGACGACTATGAAGGATGAATAATGGGAGGTTCTTGATAGAAAGGCATTGGGAACATTACAACTGTGCCTGGATTCATCGGTGGATTTCAATATTTCAAAAGAAAAGACATCGGAGGGTGTTCTAAGAACATTGGATAAGCTCTATGAAAAACCCTTGGCTTCTAACAAGGTATTTCTAAAGAAGCATTTATTTAATATGAAGATGTCAGAAGGTGGATTTGTTGCTGACCATTTAAATCATGAATTTAATATGGTTACTAATAAACTAAGTTCTATAGGAGTGAACTTTGATGATGAGGTTATGGCTCTTCTAATCTTGTGCTCATTTCCAAAAATCTAGAATGGCTTGGTCATGGCTGTAATTAAGTTTGTCTCTGGTTCAAACACTCTTAAATTTGATGATGTTGTTGGTGTTATTCTTAGCGAGGAAATACGAAGAAAAAATATAGGTGAGACATCAGGTAATGCATTGACCATGGAGATCAAGGAAAGAAAAAGGGAGAGAGGAAAGAGCTTGAGTAATCAAAATAAGTCTAGAAAGGGAATATCCAAGTATAGACTAGGAAATATAGAGTACTGGAACTGTGGTAAGAGAGGACATATGAAGAAAGATTGCAGATCTCCAAAGAAGAAAGGAGATGGGAAACAAGAGACTACTCATGAAGCTAATGTAGCAGGTGATGTGTTATAAGATGCTTTGATTCTTGAATTAGATAATACTAGTGATTACTGGGCAGTAGATTCAGGGGATTCATGTCATGCTACATGCCATAGGAAATTATTTTATGATTATGTTCTAGGTGATTTTGGACATGTTTTATTGGGGGATGATGAACCATGTAAAATTGTTGGAATGGGTAAGGTACAAATTTAAGTTAAATTATGGAAATGAATGCCTACTAAAAGATGTAAGGCATATTCCCTCTATGAAAATAAATATGATCTCAACAAGGTAGTTGGGAGATAGTGGTTGTTTCTCTACGTTTGAAAAAACGCGGTGGAAGATCACTAAAGGAACACTAATAATAGAAAAGGAGATAAGATATGTACATTGTATTTATGTCCTCATAATAGTGATTGTTCTATCTCTGTAGCTTCCATAGAAACTAGTACAACATTGCGGCATCATAGGTTTGGCCACATGAGTGAGAAGAGGATGTAGATTCTCCACACAAGGAAATTTCTTCCAGATCTAAAGAAGGTAAGTTTGGAATTATGTGAGAGCTAGGTCTATCGAAAACATAAGATATTTAGATTTATCAAAGTTGGGAAACATAAGAAGAGTGAAAAGTTAGAGCTTGTGCATACATATGTATAGGGACCAACGTAGGTACATTCTCTTGGTGGATCTCATTATTATGTTACTTTTATTGATGACACAACTAGAAAAACTTGGGTTTATTGCATTAGATGGAAATCTGATGTGTTTGCTACTTTAAAGAAATGGAATATTTGGATGAGAATGAGATAGGGAAAAGAATGAAGTGTCTAAGATATGATAATAAAGGTGAATACTACAATAAGGAGTTCCATATTTACTGTTCATACCATGGGATTCATAGAGAGAAGAGAGTCCTAGGAACACCACAAGAAAATGGTGTGTCAAAAAGGACAAATATGACGATCATGGAGCGTGCAAGGTGTATGAGATTGCATGTAGGGTCACCCTTATAGTTTTTAGCTGATTCTATAGATACTATTGTTTGCTTAATAAACATAGGGCCTTCAAGTTCTTTGGATGGTGGATTTCCATAGGAGGAATGGACAGGTAAAAGGATAAACTACTCATTTCTAATAACTTTTGGTTGTGAAGCATTTTCCCATATTGGTAAAGAAAATAGAACAAAGCTTGAGGCTAAATCAAAGAAATGAACCTTTATTCGATACATGGTTGATGCTTTTGGTTATCTCTTATGGGATTATGAAATCACAAAATAATTAGGAGTAGAGATGTAGTATTCAATGAAAAGGTTATATACAAAGATCAGTTGCAGGGAAATAAAGAAGAAAAGGAAAATGCAGAGTACACAGTGCTTGATGAAATCAAAGAAAATGAAGTTCCAAAGGTACCAAAAAATCAAGAACAACAGTAGGTACCTCAAACCCCTGCAAGTGTAAGAAGATCTACTAGGTTAAGTAGACCCCATGAACAATTCTCTCCTTCATGACATTATTTATTGATGATTGTTTCTGGTGAACCAAAATGTTATGAAGATGCAATGTAGGTGGAAACTAGAAAGAAGTGGGAGTAAGGAATTAATGAGGAGATGGACTTATTGGTAAGAAACTAGACTTGGTATTTGGTTGAGCTTCCCGCAAGAAAAAGATAATTACAGAATAAATGGGTTTACAGGTTGAAGGAAGAAGAAGGAGAAAAGAAGTGATATAAGGCTAGACTTGTGGAAAATGGGTTTGCACAAAAGAAAGGTATAAACTTTGATGAAATATTTTATCCTATTGTTAAAATGACTTCAATTAGGACTATTTTAAGCGTAGTGGTGGTAGAATATTTGCATCTTGAACAATTAAATGTAAAAAAAACCTTTCTCCATGGGGATTTGGAAGAAGAGATTTATATGCAGTAGCCACAGGGGTATGAGGTTAAAGGGAAGGAGAATTTGATTTAGTGGTTGGAGAAGAGCTTGTATGGCATGAAACAAGCTCCAAGACAATGGTATTTGAAATTTCATAAGTTTATGACAAAACAAGGTTAGTTTAGATGTAATTCTAACGAATGTGTTTAATTCAAGAGGCTAGATAATGAAAGATATATTATCTTGTTATTGTATGTGGATGACGTGCTTGTTGCAGGGTCTAACATGCAGGATATAAACGTGCTCAAAAGGAAACTATCTAAATAGTTTGCAATGAAGTATTTGGGTCCTACAAATCAAATTCTTGGTATGAGAATAACAAGAGATAGGAAAATCACAAATTGACAATGTCTTAGGGTGAGTACATAGAAGAGGTGTTAGAGAGGTTTAGAATGCGGAATACAAAATCGGTTAGTACACCTTTGGAAAACCATTTCAAGATAAGTAAGGAGACATGTCCCAAGACACATGAGGATATAGAATACATGTGCAAGGTTCCCTAATCATCGACATTTGGAAGCTTGATGTATGCCATGGTGTACACAATACTAGATATTGCACATGTAGTGGGAGTTGTGAGTAGGTGTATGGATAATCCAATTAAAAAGATTTGGAGGGAGGTACAATGGATTCTTAGGTATTTGATAGGTACCACCTCTCATGCATTATGTTTTGGAGGTTCAAACACTGTTCTACAGGGATATGTTGACGTTGATATGGAAAGTGACAATGACAATAAGAAGAGCACCATAGGGTATGTTTTTACTATTGATGGAAAAATAGTAATTTGGATTTCATAACTGCAAAAGGTTGTTTCACTTTCACCAACATAAGCATAGTATGTTGTTGCTACAGAGGCTAGTAAAGAGATGATTTATTTCATAGGTTCATGGAGGAATTGGGTAAGAAGACGGAGAATAACATGTTGTACAGTGACATCTAGGGTGCCATTCATCTTGCAAATAAATTATCCTTCCGTTTTGATACTAAACATATACATCTCAAGTACCATTTCATAAGATATGTTCTGGAAAATTAATTGTTGCAGTTGGAAAAGATACACACTAGCTAGAATCCTATAGACATGTTGACAAAGGTAGTAGTAACCAAAGAGAAGCTGAGTTCATAATTTGTTTCTATTGGCCTTAAATCATGAAGGTGAAGATAATAAATTTTCTAGGTCCTTGGTTCAGAGCATAGTCCAACAAGTGCAACAATGGTGGAGTTGTTGTGATTAGTCTCCAAGTGGGAGATTGTTGGTTGTGGAGCCTAATATTTTATATTTAGGGATGTTATTGTCCAACCATGTTTGTACCCAAGTTTTACTGTACACTCATCCCAGTAGGGGGGTGCGGGTGAACATTTCCCACCATAGAGGTTTGGGGGGGACCTTGTCCCCCAGCTGGGATGTTCGGGGGCAAAGCCCTTGAATTTTTTCTTGGGATGTTTTCTGGCCAACAATATATGATCCCATGGTATTTTACCATGCTAATTCCCCTATAAAAGGATTGCAATGTAATACGACCATGTATTGTATTGTAGAATTGTAAAAACGATCTCTGTGATTGTGTAAGAGAGACCATGTACTGTAGGAAGTGCAGTGCATGTACTGTAGGTTGTATCCCTTCATTTTGATAGATGGTATAATAATAAAGTACTAACAATTTTTTCGTGGACTTATCCCATCTAGCATGAACCACATTATATTGGCATCTCTCTTGTAATGTGTTTTTGTTTAATATTTTCATCTTGTTTATTGGTATTGCTCCGTGATCCTATTTTTCTAATAGTTCAAAACTTTCTAGACAAGGGAGCGCTCATTTTTTTTAGTGAACCCCTTCCAAGCTATAGGATTTCTTCCTTTGATTAGAATTGTCTAGTTGAGTTGCGCCTTCTTTATACAACACCTTTTCAAATAAAGGTTGAAGTTAAACACTACATTGTTGCTCGTTGTATGGTAGATGAAGGAGCCTATATTAGTATTTTATCCACACATGCTTGGAAAGGTATGGATATCCCAACTTTGTGTCGTTTTCTTATCAACTAATAGATTTTGATAGAAGAACTAGAGCAATTTTTTGATTTCTTCATCGATTTCCTATTACCTTAGGTGGGTTGATTGTCTTAGTGGATTTTATGGTTATGGAAGTACCTTTGGAATTCAATATGCTCCTTGGGACTTATTATGTATGTGTTTTGAATGGTGTGGTGTATATTCTCTTTCATGTGATGCATTTTCCTCAAAACAAAAGCATTGTCACTATTGATCATCATGCATTTGTTGATCCTTCTCATTACTTGATGTTAAACCAAGTACATGATTTTCCAGTTACTAGTATTTTAGTAGACACTTCCCAACCATGGGTGAATTGTGTGGCCTTACATCCCTTATTTCCTATTACTAATAAGAAGAATACTCTATATTCATGCTTACCTTCTTGTGACTTTGTACTGATAGTTGCTAGGTGATCCATTCAATGGGGGCATTGGATCCTGCTCTTCGCCCTATTGCTCCAAGTGAATGTTTTGACATGTTTTCTCTCTTGGATGATATACATCCTTCGGATGAAACTTTCCTAAAGGATATGATCAAGTATGAAATTCCTTTGGATTTTGACATCCTTTCCAAATATAATCTCCTTGGATTGGACCTAGTTGTAATAAAATCCATCCCTGATTTTCCTTTTGAGTCTAATCGACCTCTTTATAGATCCTCAAACATTGGCATTTTTTAGTCTTTGGACTCTTCCATGGAACTACAAGTTGGTGTTCCTGATGAGTTTGATTATGCTAGAATGTTTTTTGACTTCGATGATTGTGAGTTTGTTCCTGTAGACTCCATTATTTCTTTCAGCTTCAATCTTCCTCATGAATTTTCTCTTCTTGATTGTAGGTCTAAAGGCTTAGTGATCTCTATTCTTCTCCAGTAAAATCTTCCTTGATAATAAATATTGTTTAAGATATTGAAGTTGGGAGTATTTCTACCGAAACAACCTTTATTATATCTTTCAGTTTGGAGTTTTTAGATATGATCATGGTATTGTTATTTCTTGGAGACAAGAATTTTGGATAGATTCATGGTTCCTTAGATTCATTTTTTACATGATACTTGTTTGGATCATGTATTTGTGGAAACTTGCATATAGGTTTATGCCCCCATGATGGAATGGTGCATTTGAACCTTTTGCTACCCAAATTTGTCTTTAGATCAAATTTGTTGGATATTGGTGTGTCAACCATCTCTATATTTGTTTTGCACCAATCCGATAGAATATCTTACCTAACATGGGACTCTGTATTCAACATCCTACTGCCATTTTTGTTCCCATGGTGAGTTTTTCTAATGGGCTTGGGAGCCTTTATATTTTTACCATAACTTTGAGAAGAAGCCTTGTTTCTCTCTTTCTGATATACTTTTTGTCATTCGCTATAACGCTCCCATTTGTTTTCAGTTGTAAATGCATTTTCATATTTCTTGCTTGCACTTTTGAGCCTTATGCCACCATCCATCTTACTTCTCTTTATAATCCCTAAATTATTATCTCATTTTTATTTAGCCTTGCACCTTTTTTCCTTTTTAAATTGACACCCTCTTTCTAGGAGGAAACACAACTTGCTTATCCTTATCTAGTTCATGTTCCTTGCATTATGCATAGGTGCATTCCTTGCGCTTCGATCTAGTTCAGTTTTCCATGAAACTCTTTCTTCCAATGTAGTATAGAATACTTTTATATTTTTTAAGGATTTAATAATATCAAAAAGAAAAAAGAAAAATATTCCAGAAAGACAAATGGGAAAGAGTCATATTCTTATTTATTTGGAAGAAATTTGTGTTGCCCTTGAACAAAGCACATTGTCTCTACAATTTGGGTTATAGTATGAATTTAGGAAGTTGAACTCATTTATGAATTATCTCCACTAATTGGTTAATATTCCAATAATTATGGAGAATTATATTGATGTCTCATACATCACTAACTTATTTCATGTTTATTATTGAGTCAATGCTTCCTTAGTCACTTATTATGTCGTGCTTATGTTCAAGGGAAGTTTTAGCCCATGTCAGTCAATCTGTATAACTATGGATATTAGTGTGTCATACTTCTCGTGTTAAGTACATTTTATAATCAATAAGTTTTCTCTACCAAATATTTGGCCTTCTACTACTACTTCGTGTTCGATGATGGGGATTCTCTAATTCCCTCCTTCTAGTAGATCACATACCATTGGATCCAAAACATTTATTTTAGGATAGCGATCTAGAGTCCTTTTAGTACCTTGGATATTGTAGTCATTGGTGGAAAGTTTTATCTATATTGAATATGATAGGTGTTCAACATCAAAACATGTATTCACACTTGTTAGAATGTACTAGGTACCTTGCCTCTCCCTATCATTATCGATGAGTTGGATCACATTTGTTAACAATATACATCAATAAACGGTAATGAAATGGTGTCTTACTATGTTCGAATTCAATAAATATATTCACATATATTAGAATCATATATGTATTGGTTAGTTCAAAGACCTAGAGTGCGTATATAAAATCACATAATTATGCTATGACTTGGGTTGCGTTGGATTTCCATTCATCCCTATTTTGGCACCGATGCTTATAGAGGTTGATTTGTTCAATATTATTTCCATATATCTTCATTTTCTTCTTAGACATAGATACACCATGTATCTTTGTGCCTATGATATCCATTTTAACACAAATCCACTATGTATCTTCATGGATGTGATATAGTTTTTATTGGATCTACTGTGTATATTTGTGGCCATGATCACTACTTATATATTCCTCATGGACCCACAGAGTACTTGATTTAGTGGGCATGTTTTTTTTACTCCTAAGCATGGGTATTCCCTCCTTAGGAATATAGGGTTATTACTTAATCCATTGCAGGTGCCACCTATGGCTAATTTATGGGAAATTTTATCCGATTTAGTTTTGCACTCAATTATGAAAGGGTTATAATGTATTTTTTCCATCATCTACCCCTCTGACCTCACACATTAGGAGAAGTCTATAATAGCATCCTTTGTCAAACTTGTCTCATAGATTCTTATGATGGTATGAGCTTAACCATTCCCCTCTTTTGTAGGATTGCCTGATCCCTTATGATCTGTGAATAACACAGTGTCTTGTAAAACCTCTTAAAAAAATGTTTTTCAAGATATACACGTACTACTACACCGCTAGACCACATGTATGTTGATTTTTTTGTCAAACCTATGTACACACTCTTTTCCTTTGTCAAACCCACGTATGCGCTCCCATCCTTTGTCTAACCCACGCACATGTATGTTCAAGGTTAAAAATAAAAATAAGTTAATTTATGGAAAATTTTCGGTTTCAATCATTCCTACTTTTGTTAGAATTTTTATGGTTATACAATATCTTAAAACATTTAGCATCATAGCATAATAACCATAAGAAAAGGATCACTGAAAGAAAGCCAAGCACAACCACACAAAAGAACACTGAGATTTATCTTGGGAAACCCTCATGGGGGAGAAAACCTAACAAAATTTCTATATATAGAATTTGACCAAGTACAATGTAAAACCTTAAGAACACGAATATCATCTCCCTTTCTATAATATAATTCCGGCTCTCTCTCTCTCTCTCTCTTGCAAAATTCTTGAGTGAGAAGTGTGTGTAAATTAGAGAGGCACTTCACCTATTTATATTCATCAGGTGAGTGACTTAATTACCTAACTAGGTTGGCCAAGTTCTCTAATTTGGGTCAACCTAAACCCCAACCAAACCTTTCCCCTCTAAGTTTTCTGTCTATCCCAGAAGATCAAACCAAATGTACCTTCTTCAAACTATGTAACAACCCAAATGACAAGGATCTTGGTGGAACAATCTAGAAACAATTTCCCACAATGTGGCATAACACTTTTAATCAACCTCACTAATGATAAACTACTTGATTTAAATGTGTAAGAATGTTAAGTTATTCAATATGATCCTTTGATATATTGGTCATGACAGGTATGAAACATTTTTAACCATAAAATGAGAATTTGGCATGAAAACTTAATTAAATGTGGAACCTTCCATTAAATGTATTAAAATAATTTATTTTTAAAATAAAAACAAAACTACTCCTTTAAATAAACTTTTTTTAGAAATGGTCTAAACTTTTCAGACTAAAATGACCCAAATCTTGCAATATATTGTTTGGTGAAATTGTAATTTTCTTTATTTACATTTTATGTTTATCATATAAATGGATTCAATGATCTTCAATATCATATTCCAGGAAGATTGTGTAATCCCAAAAACTTATATCTTCAATACTAACAATTATAACCCTATATCTCACAAAAATGACTAGAAAAAGATCGAAAAAATAGTCCAAATAAACTTAGGTTTATATTGTTGTCTTTCATTTCCCTTGGAGTTGTTCCTTGCCCCCCATTGAATCAATGTTAGTGGATGACCCTCTCTACATTCAAATATCTCAACGGAATGTACTTAGTATGAATATTACAATATCTCAATGTTAGTGGATGAATCAATGTTAGTGGATGACCCTCTCTACATTGAAATATCTCAACGGAATGTACTTAGTATGAATATTACAATAATATCCCTCAGAATGTTAGAATGGTTTTTTCACAATATGAGTAGAGAAGTGTAAGATTCCAAAGATTTATGGATGTTGGACTAACCGCTAGGCTTGTGAGAATTAACCACTATACTGAGAACATGGGACTTGTTGAAGAATGTAATCTCACATGTAGTTAGTTAGTGAGTTAGGTGGCCCATGGTATTTTCCGACCTATGGTAGTCACCCATAGTATTGCTATTATGTATTTCCTATTTTCACTCAGTCTAATAATGAGAAGGAATTCAATCCACCTATAGTGCTTCTATCTGCTTCATTTTTTTATTTTACATGCTATCAAAGCTTATGGCTTGATCCATCCATTGTTTGGGTAAGCCTTTTCATAGAGTGGAAAGCACTCACACCCCGAAGCCATTTGGAAGATGCATACCTCCTGAGCTAGGGCATGTTTGTCTATTTTTATTTTTATTTTCCAGATTTGAACTTGGGTTGCCTTTGCCCTAACCCTAAAAAAAGGGTGGTAATTTTTTTCCATATTGAAAAAAAAGTGGTCATTGTTTTTTTTCTTTAGAACTCCATATCTGTCATTTTGTTTTACGGGAAGGCCACCGCACTCTTTCCTTTCAGGAAGAGTGTTACCAACATAGGCCATCGCACATTTCACAAAGTGAAAGAGTAGTGCCACCGCCACTTGTGAAGAGGATAAGAGCACTAGCACCACTCTCCTTGCATTTGGAAAACGCGGTGAACTGTCGAACCTTAAACCAACTTTTAGCACCACGCCCCCCACCGCTCTTTTCCATTGAAGAAGGAGAGGTGCTCAGTTTTATTAAAAAAAAGGGAGAAAAGCTAGGGAATTTTTTTTTAGTCATATCAAATGGCTAGTACCAGCACATTGAAGCTGATCTCCAGACCCATTCTGACCTGGGCCAACTATGAATTTTGGCCAATTAAAATGAATACATTTCTGCAGCTCAACAAATGTTGGGATACGGTAGAAACTGAGTTCAAGGAACTAGATACAAATGCTCTGGCTGCAATGACTAATGCCCATAAAAAATGTTGTCGAAGCTCGCTGAGACTGAGATCTCACAACAACATGGATGATCCAAAGTTTCATTGAAGAATCCATTTTCCCATGGAACTTAGGAGCTACAAGCACATATCAAGCTTGGAATATTCTTGCATCGGCCTACAAGGGAATCGATCGCGTTAAAACGGTAATACTTCAAACCCTACGCCTTCAATTTTAAAGTTTGAAGATGAAAGATTTAGAAATTGTAGATCAGTTCATGACCAGGGTTGTCGGTATTGTGACTCAATTCCAAACCTATGGTGAACCGCTAGAACAAAAGATCGTTGTTCAAAATATTCTTCAGTGTCTCACCAAGAAGTTTGCTATGGTAGTGACTGACATAGAAGAGGAAAAAGATCTGTCTGAGTTCACCCTAGAAGAGTTGACTAGATCTCTTCTATCTCATGAAGATCGACTCAATCAAGAAGCAGAGTCATTGACCAATTCTTTAAGCACCCAAGCTTCCCTCAACAGAGGTCGAGGTAGAGGAGGATGAGGTAGAGGAAGAAGAGGCCGAGGGTCTCCAGCTACAGAATACAAAACCAATCACAGTCAAGAACACTCAGATCATTCATATCACTCTCACAACTCTCAAGGTCAGAAGGGGAGAGGCAAGAGATGGACCAATAAGTCCAATGCTCAATGTAACTACTGCAAGAAGTATGGGAACTATGAACAAGAATGTAGAAAGAAGAAAGTTGTCCAAAATAATAACCAGAACAATAGCAGAGCCAATGTCTCCAAAGAATAAGAAGGCTCATTAGAGGTGATGTTTTTGTCTTATCAGGCAACTGAAGAACGCTGCAGCTTAGATCTATGGCTACTAGATAGCAGTTGCAACAATCACATGACATGTAACAAGACAATATTCTTTAGTTTGGATTCTTCTGTTGTCATGGATATCAAGCTAGGAGATTAATTTATGGTTCCAAAGAAAGGAAAAGGTGCTATTCTCGTACTTACTAAGAAAAATGAAAAGAGGTTCATTCATGAGGTGTTTTATGTACCTCATTGAATGTCAATCTGATCAGTATAGGTCAATTACTTCAGAACCACTATGATATTTAGTTTTATGATACATATTGTGTTATCTATGATAAACCCCTGAGTAAGAGAGTCATATACAAAGTTGAAATGGCCAAGAATAGAATGTTTCCTCTCAGTCTCAAGAGTGCCAACCTTCCACAGTTTGTATCCCATACAATTTCTAGTCTAGATGAATCCTGGTTATGCAACTGTAGATTCAATCGTCTTCCCTTCAAGAGTCTCAATCTCCTGCACAAACAGTCAATGGTCAAAGGGTTACCTATTATTTATGAAAAATCCAACACCTGTGAGGATTGTATCACTGGTAAACATCATAGGGAAAATTTCCATACTTCCACATCTTGAGCCAAATAACATATTGAGTTAGTTCATACAGACCTATGTGGACCCATGCAAACCCAATCCATAGGAGGTGGTTTTTATTTTCTGTCTTTTATTGATGATTTTAGTAGGAAAACATGGATTTATTTCCTCAGAAACAAATCAAATACGTTCTCTAGGTTCAAAGAGTTCAAAGCTCTCACTGAGAAGAAGTTTGGAAAGTTCATCAAAGTGCTCAGGTCAGATGGCGGAGGTGAATATGATTCAAATGAGTTTTCAGATTTTTGTAAGCATCATGGCATCCAAAGACAGTTCACCACTAGATACACTTAAAAACATAATGGATTTGTTGAACGGAAGAACCAGACCATCATGAACATGGACCGTAGCATCCTGTCACACAAGAAGCTATCAAATGAGTATTGGGATGAAGTTGTTGGATGCTCAGTCTACTTGCTCAATAGATCACCAATGGTGACTGTCCAGGACAAGATTCTTGAAGAAGCATGGAGTCGCACTAATACTAGTGTCTCACGTCTCAGAATATTTGGTAGTGTTTCTTTTGTGCATATACCTGATGAAATCAGAAGAAAATTGGATAAGAAAAGTGAGTGTTACATTTTCACTGGTTATAGTGAACAACACAAGGCATACAACCTATATAATACTGTCACCAAAAAGGTTGTGGTGAGAAGAGATGTAAATTCATTTAAGACAAATGCTGGAGTGATCCTTCAAACATACATCAAGAAGAAAGGTTATATATTCTAGATCTACCCATCATACTTCAATACTGGAAGTGCAGCAGCAAGAAGCATCAATAGAAATTCCACCACAACACCAGAAAACCAGAATCTTGAGAGAGTTATATGAACAGACTCCAGTTCTTGATGAGCAACTTTAGTATGATCTATTCTTCTGTCAACCCACATATTTTAATGAAGAAGTGAAGGATGCACATTGGGTAAAATATATGAATGAAGAGATTGATGCAATAGAGAAAAACCAGACTTGGTATCTTGTTGACATCCCTACAGATAAAACCAATACTGGAGTCAAATGGGTCTATAAGACCAAACTAAATGAAAAAGGAGAACTTGAAAAGAACAAGGCAAGGTTGGTTGCCAAAGGATATGCCCAAAAGTATGGTATATGTTATGATGAAACCTTTTCTCTTGTAGCAAGGATGGATACCATCATATTTGTACTTTCCAATGCAACACAAAATCAATGTCTTGTGTATCAAATGGATGTTAAATATGCCTTTCTTAATGGAATTATCGAAGAAGAAGTTTATGTAGAATAACCACCTGGTTATATTGTCAAAGGTCATGAAGATAAAGTGTATAAGCTGAAAAAGGCCTTGTATGGTCTAAAACAAGCTCCACGAGCTTGGTACAGTAGGATTGAATCCTACCTCATCCACAATGGTTTCAACAGAAGCAACAATGAGCCCACTCTATATGTCAAAAGAGAGCAACGTAAAATGTTGATGGTAAGTATTTATGATGATGACATGATTAACGCTGGAAATTTGATGCTTGAAGATTTCAGGAAAGCCATGAAAAAGGATTTTGAAATGATTGATCTAGGGATGATGAAGTACTTCCTTGGCCTGGAAGTTACTCAAACTGATAAAGGTATTTTTATCTGCCAGCATAAGTATGCTACTAATATTTTGCAGAGATTCAGAATGGATAAATGTAAACCAACAGAAACCCCCATTTCTCTTGGCACCAAGTTAACCAAGAATGATGATGAACAAGCAATAAATAGCATAGTCTATAAACAAATGGTAGGAAATTTAATGTACTTATATGCAACTAGACCTGATTTGATGTATGTTGTCAGTCTTATTTCCATATTTATGGAGTCTCCCAAAGACTCTCATTGGAAATTTAGAAAAAGAATTATGAGATATGTTGCAGGAACACTTGGATATGGCCTCTAGTTCACTCATGCACTAGAAATTACTCTCACATGGTACACTGACAGTGATTTTGCAGGTAGCGTTGATGATAGGAAAAGCACATCTGGTTATGCTTTCCATTTGGGTACAAATATGATCTCTTGGGAATCTAAGAAACAACCCATTGTTAGCATGTCTTCTGCAAAAGCAGAATATGTAGCAGCCACCACAGTATCTTTCCATGCAGTTTGGTTAAGAATAATTTTAAAGGATGTGGGACACAATGAAAAGGATACCACTTCTATTTTTTGTGATAATAGCTTTGCAATACAGTTTTCCAAATGTTGGATTATCCCACATTACTGAGAGGGTGGGGGGGTGAATCAGTATTGTCTTTTTCTTTTTAAAATAAAAACACAAAAAGAATCAAACATGTTAAGACACAAATTTTATCGCGGAAACTTCAAATAGAAAACCACCCATTCAAACTCATTAAAAAAATGAATCTACAAAATTGCTTTATTTGCTGCTTAGAAAGGATGCAACAACACCCTGGGTTTCTGCCTGCTACAACAGACAAAGATTCTCCAACACACTGTGTTTCTGCCTGTTTCAACAGACAAGGATGCTACAACACTCTAGTTTTCTGTCTGCTACAATAGAAAAGGATACTACAACACCCTTTGCAGACTTATAGTCTACCCTAGCACCACCCTGCCACCTTGGACTGAATTTTATCAGTATGCTTAGAAATTCATTCACTTCTTGGACTCTGTCATTTATGATCACACAGACAAGTTCTTTTCTTCAATTATCTTGTCAATAAATAGCTTGAGGCTTCCTGCGAACGCATTTCTTCACCATTGCATCATTTCATTGATCATGCCTCTTCAAATAACTTCTAGTCATGAATTTCCGCACTCTTCATTTCTGCAACCATCTTGAGTCATTGATCTTCTTTACGGATTTTATCCTCGCCGTAGATTTGAGATAAAATCGGATAGCAGATATGTGACTTTTTCCAAATATCATTCCATAATTTCCGCTTTCTGCGCCAAGCATTCCACATCATTGATCTTCTTCGAGCTCTCTATGACCGTTGATTTGAGATGGAAATCGGATATCGGATATGTGACTTTTTCCAAATGTCATTCCACGATTTCATCTTCCTGAACCAATATTTCCACACCATTTATCTCATTCGAGTGTTATTCCACATCGTTGATCTTCTTCGACCTCTCTGTGACCGTTGATCTGGGATGGAAATCATATATCAGATATGTGACTTTTTCCAAATGTTATTCCACAATTTCCGCTTTTCGAACCAATATTTCCGCATCGTTGATCTTATGCAGATGTTTTTTGGACCGTCAACCTTCCGTATTTCAGGTAGCAGAACTGTGACATTTCCCAACGTCTTTTCGTGATTCTCCACCTTCTGCTTTCCTCCTTTTGCTTTTGTTCTGAACTGTTGATTTATTTGCGGGTTCAATCATGTCCGTTGATCTATGATCAAATGCAAATTTATACCAAAACTGATGCCATGTAGGAGTCATAGGTCAAATACCCAATCTAGTCGGGAAGCAAAAGTTGCTGAGCTATCAGCCAACTCGTTCACAGATTTCAAATCCACGATAAATTCTATTTCATAAATGAAATTTTGCATCCAGCCAGAATGTTAACAAACTTGCTTATTAGATATACAACATCCTTACGGACTATCAGATCTATGCCCCCACCAAATCTACTGTGGACTTCACTTATGATCAACTGGATTTCATAAAAATTTTGTGTTCATCAAAATTTTTCAAAACCGAGCAACTCCACCAAGAAGAATTGCTGTGCGCCCTCGATTTAATTTGACCATCAATCTAGATCGTTGATCTCGATCCCATATTCCAGCGATTAGTTCTGATTTTGCAAGATTGACCCTTCTTTATCTTACACGTATTTTATCTAGAGGAATCCTCCTTTAGTTGTTGATACTCTCCACCTCTAATCTCCACCGTACGATCTCTAGTCGTATGTGCAATTGGTTTAGGCTTAATTTGGGTACTACTTCTAATTGCGACGTCCCTTTTCAACCGTTGATCTGTCCAAGATGCAGATATTTAAATCTGTGATTGAATTGATCAGTGGAACGATCAATTCCTTCTCACAGTGCTCTACGCACAGACAATTTCGATCTCCTATACATATATCAGATTTCGAAATACACACAGGATTCCTAATTCCTCAGTACTAGCTTTCCTTTTTCATTGCTGAATTCATCCTACTACCATATCTACTGGTTATTCCTTTGTCATTCATGAACAACTTTGACATCAATGACAACTATGTTCTCAATAATATCCCCCTTTGGCATTGATGGCAACATCTAAACATTCTCCCCCTTTGACAACAATGACAAAGGATAAACTGTTATGCTATTGAGGATTTCTTGTCTTTCTTATTTCTGACAACTCCCCGTGTCATCATATCTCCCACTGAGATTGCACTTCCTTCTCTACAATTTTTGTAAGGGAATTACTCCCATATTCTATCTAATATGCTTAAAGGCTTCCTTAGGTAGTGGCTTGGTCAAAATGTCAGTAACCTGTTCTTTTGTGTCAACATACTCCAGTTTGACAACTTTCTGGGACACTTGTTCTCTTAGGAAATTATATTTTATTGGTACGTGTTTTGTCCTGGAGTGCATGGTAGGGTTTTTTGACATACTTATGGAACTAGTATTATCACAATTTATTATTATTGGGTGCTCATACTTCGCAAGTAATCCTTCTAGTGTCTGCTTCATCCAAATGACCTGGGTGCAACATGACACAACAACAATATATTCAGCCTCTGATGTGGAGAGTGAAATGGAATATTGTTTTTTACTTAACAATGAAACCAAACAATTTCCTAAGAAGAATTCTGCTCTACTGGTACTCTTTCGATCATCCACACTTCCTTCCCAATCTGCATTAGTAAATGCTTTTTAAAATAAAGTCTTGACTTTTTGGGTACCATAACCCATACTCCATAGTACCTTTCAAATATTTTAAAATCCTTTTTACTACAGTTACATGCATTTCTTTGGGGTTTGACTGGAACTTAGCAACCAAACCTACAACTTGCATCACATATGGTCTTGTAGTTGTCACATACAATAGGCTCCCTATCATGGATCTGTACATGGTATGATCCACTTCTAGAGACTCATCGTCCTTACTTAATTTACAACCTGTGATCATAGGAGTACTAACAGGTTTGGAGTCTTCCATCTTAAATATTTTAAGCATGTCTTTGATGTAATTAGTTTGAGAGGTAAAGATTCCGTTGTCTATTTGATAAACTTGTAATCCCAAGAAGAATGTTAGTTCACCAAACATTGGCATTTCAAATTCCTTTTTCATTTCAGAAGTAAATTTTACACTTAGTATTTGTAAATTGCTTCCAAATATGATGTCATATACATAAACAACAACAATGATCATATTTTCATCTTCGATTTTTAAGTAGATATTACTTTCAATGTCCCCTCTCTTAAATCCTTGTTGTTTTAAGTAGTTGTCCAGTTTTGAAAACCAGACCCTTGGAGCTTGTTTGAGACCATAGAGTTCCTTTTTCAATTTGCAAGCATAGTCTCTCTTTTATGATAATAGGAAATCTTCGGTTTGTTCAATATAAACCTATTCTTCTATCTTTCCATTAAAAAATGCAGACTTGACATCCATTTGATATAATTTAAATTTTTTATGGCTTGAGAATGCTAGAAACATTTTGATTGCTTCAAGTCTTGCCACAGAGGCATACGTTTCTTCAAAATCAATCCCTTCGACTTGAGCATACCCTTTACATACTAATATTTCCTTGTTCCTTATTACTTGACCATCCTGATTGAATTTGTTCTTGAAAACCCATTTGGTCCCTATCACATTCTTATCTTTGGGTCTTGGGACAAGTTCCCAGGTCTCGTTTTTCTTAGTTTGATCTAATTCATCATTCATGGCTTTGACCCATTCATTACTTTTACTGGCTTCTGTAAAATCCTTAGTTTCCACTATTGAGAGCAGGGATTGTTAATTAAATGTTAGTTGTCTCCTTGTACTAACTCCAACAATTTTATCACCTAATATCTGTGTCTTCAGATGATTCTTTTGTATCCTTCTAGATGGAGTTTTTGTATCAGGTCTTGGGCAGTATTCTTCACTTTCTTATGTATATTCCTTTTCTATTCCTTCTTCTTCATCATGAGTACTTTCTTCCTCTTGCAATTCTTCCTTTTATTCATCATTTGTATTTTCATCACTGTCATGAGTTCTTCCTCTTCTTAGATTTATATCATCTACTCTCACATCTGCACTTTCTACAATTTTGTGTAACCTTTTATTGTAACATCTATACGCCTTCTTGGTGGATGAATATCCTAGAAATGTTCCTTCATTAGTCCTAGAGTCAAACTTTCCAAGGTCATCTTCGTTCCTTTTAATGTAACAATTCTTCCAAATAATTTGAAATATTTGACTGAGGTTGGTCTTCCATACCATAGTTCATAATGGGTCTTGTCCTTATTCACTCTGAGTTGTCCTCTATAAGTATATAGACAACCGTGTATGCTGCTTCTTTCCAATATGCATCTGACAACTTTGCTTCATTTAGCATTGTTCTGGAAACCTCTTTGACTATTCTATTTTTCTTTTCAACAACATCGTTACGCTGAGGAGTTTATGCAGCTGAAAATTGTCTATTAATTCCATGTATATCACAAAACTCATTAAAATCATTTGAAGTAAACTCTCCCCCATTGTCTGATCTAAGACATTTGATTTTCATATGTGTCTCATTTTCAACCATTGCCTTGAAGATTTTGAACTTCTCAAAATATTTTGATTTTTCCTTGAGAAATGTCACCCAAGTCATCATTGAGCAACATGAAATAACATTCTCCTTGCATGCTTTTAGTTCTTGTTGGTCTACAGAGATCTGTGTGCACTATTTCCAGAGGATGTGAGGTCATATGTTCTTTAGTTTTAAAATTGTATCTAGTTTGTTTCTCATGTTAACAATGTTTACAAACTGGGTTTAGGGGTTTTACAATTTTAGGCAAGTCTCTTACAACTTCCTTCTTACTTATTTTGACAAGATTGTCAAAATTTAAATGTCCCAACCTTCTGTTCCATAACCAACTTTCATCAACCATACTCAAGTAACATTGATTTCCATTTCCTAGGATGTATACATTGTTTGAATTTCTTATAGCAATGCCAACAACTCTTCCCGAGTCCTTTTTCTTGATTTCACATTTCTCTGAATAAAAAATATAGATGTTCCCTTAATCACATGTTTGAATTACACTAAGGAGATCAGGCTTGAGGTTTTCTACTAGTAATAAATTTTCTTCTTTGATCTTGTTATTGACAACACCTATTTCTTTGCCAAGTATCTTCAAAGACATATTGTCTCCAAATGCGACTTTACCCTTATTATCTTTTAGCTTTATGAATTTGTTTGGGCCACCTGTCATGTGTTTTGAACATCCACTATCCAAGTGCCATAGGTTTTGTTTTGTTGTTGTTGCACATAGAGCAATCACGAAACTTTCATTTTCTTCCTTTTCCCTCCAATACTTCTTCTGTTTTGTGTTTTGAGACTTAATTGCAACAATATTCCTTGTAGGAGTCATCAATTTACATTCTCTTGCCATATGTCCATGGTTATTACATTTATAACACTATGTCATATTTTTGAAGAAGTGTAAAAAGGTTGTGATTTCCTTTTGGTTTGTTACTTGATGACTTCTTCTTGTATTCATGAACGTTCGTATAAGCTCTGCAATTTGAGGCTTTATGACCAAAGTTTTTACAAGAGTAACAATGACCCAAAAATATCTGCTGGTATCTATTTGGTCTCTTAGGAACCATATTATTTATGTTTTTATCTTGAGAGTTAAGGGAAGATTTCTTGCCCTCTTCCTTTTTAACTGGACTCTTTAGTGCTTCAGCATAGCTTTTCTTATTTCCTCCTTGATAAGTGAAAGATAAACATTCTGGATTTTTTTCTTTGATAAAACCCAAACTAGATCTATCACTTGATGATCTCTGGCTACTCAGGATGTCATCTAGAATCCTTGAACTATTCTCAAACTTTGATTTGATAGATCCTTCATCAAGGTTTTTCTTGAATTGCATGATCTCTTCTTCAAGTCTCTCAGATTCCTGTATTCTTCTTTGAAGCTCCAACTTTAGGTCCTCCTTAATCCTTTTGGCATCTAGAAGTTGGGATTTCAACTTACTAACGACAAGATTTGGTTGTTTGTTCTTTTTTATTCATTTCTCAAGTTCTTCAAGAGTGCTAACAAGTTCAACTCTTAAGTCTACTTTTCCTTCCACATCCGAGTCACTATTTGAAGCATGAATATCTAGACCCATGAATAGAATTTCAGTTTCTTCATCTTCACTTGTATTTTCATCCTCACTATCTTCCATGGTGTAGATAATTTTCTTTTTTCTCATAGGATTTCTTCTTGTTTCCTGTTTTACCCTTTTTGAACTTTGAAATTTCTCTCTCATCACTATCATCTTCTTTAAGGGTGGTTTAAGGTAAGTACATTTTGAAGCAAAATGTCCAATTCTTCTACAGTTAAAAAATTTCAAGAGTAAATTTCCTTTATATTTTCCAGTACCTTTCTCAAGTTTTTTAATAAAAGGAGCTTCCTCATCATCTAGGTTCTCTAATTGTTTTTTGGATGAGGCTTTAAACGCTGCTTCTTTTCTTGAGGATTCATTTAGTCCCTCTCTCATCTCATATACAGTGAGGATTCCATGTAGTTCAGCTACTATCACAAGGTCAATATCATCTCATTCTTATAGGGTGGATACTTTTGAGTCATACTTTCTTTGCAATGATCTTAGTACCTTGCTAACCACTTCTCTTTCTTTTAATTTTCCTCCAAGACCTCTAATAACATGGACAACCTCATCTACTCTTAGAAAGTATTCCCCAATATTTTCTTCTTCTTTCATTTTAAGGCTCTCAAATTTCCCTTTGTATGTTTGAAGCTTGGATTCTCTGACTTTAGATACCCCTTCATAGATAATTATTAGCTTATCCTAGTCTTGTTTGGCAGTCTTGCATCACATAAATTTTGTAAATACAAAGTTTGTCAATCCACTCAGGATTGTATTTAGGGATTTGGCATTACCTTCATATAGGGCTAGTTCCACACTGCCTGTAGGTGCCTTTTCTTCTATTTTATACTCCTTTTCAGTTGCTTCCCAAACCTTCCATCCAAGGGACATCAGATGGCACTTCATTCTCACACTCCAGTATGCATAATTTTCTCCTATGAATA
>LPNX011227314.1:64261-80976 GCA_001517045.1 Pseudotsuga menziesii
TTTGTTCTCTCGCAGTTCATATGAGTAATCTCTTTGTCATTGTTGAATACCATAATATCAGATAATTGTCTGTTTTGTAAATTAATTTATGTTAGAAAACGCTAATTTCTATTGGAAAACGGTAATTATTGTTCGTTCAGTTTTATTATTAAGAGTCTAGCATGCATCCGTTACATAGTCTATGTTTTGCATGTACAGGTCATTTTTGTTATTATAGATAACATAGAAACACCAAGGGCTTTCGCCCTGGAAGGTTGTATTTCCTATGTTCAAAAAAATCCATCAGGTTAATAAAATTTTGTAATAACTACTATTTAGTCTCTCGAACATTGTGAATTAGCTTATGACTCATGATCTTCTTCGGCCTATGGTCTATTGTACTCCCTTTTTACCATCTTTTTTATGTTGTGATTATGATTTTAATTCGATGGTATCATTGCATGCATCATTGAATTTCTCTTCTACAACCCTTTCTTCTGCAGCTTATATGAACTAGTTCCCATTCTATTAATCTCTAGTTTGGTATTTCTATCTACCAATTTGATTTGATTCGATTCTAAAGTAGTTTTTCTGCCCAAGGCGAACGATAACTTTGGGTTGATTTTAATATTTGCAAATTTTCACTTGCTTTGAATGTTTGGATATGTCCTTCTTTTTCTCTAGTTCAGAGATGCAGAGCCGAACACTGCCTTCACTCCTTCACTGTCTCATAAATTCAGGTTTAATTCCTACGATTAAAAATGTATATCCACTTTTGCACAGACATGTTATGCTATCCTTCATCCAAATATTATCTCCCAGGCTTCTAGCAGTTTATGGGACTACTTTTCTTAAGTGCAATCTCTTTCGCTGCAGCAAAGATAGAAAACGGTAGGTGCAACTTTTTCAAGCAAGGCTCCTTAGTTAAAATACAGATGTAACCCTGCAATGCATTTGGAATCACGAAGTGCCAGTACAACATATCAAGACGTTATTCTCCTGTTAAACTAAACACACAAATTCATTTATATTTTCATGACAAATTATAAGCACACTATTATCATCATATGCATTGAATTTAGAGTGTTGCAATTCTTAAATGTATTTTTTGATCGTAGGGTTAGACTTAATGGTAGAAAAGTGCATGTTTGAGTGCATCGAAGCCTAATAAAATCTTCTGCTGATTTTTTCTCCAAGACTGCCTGTTAGTTTGATCCTAGATGGATATAGTCTAGACTCTTTTGATCCTAGTTGGATATAGTCTAGACTAAAGGGCATGCTTCCTTGAATATAATTTTAATAGATTTATGTTTTTAATTTCATCAGGCATATCCTCCAAGGTGAAACTGTTGCAAGGGCCATTGAGTGACGACGTGGCTCGTGAATTAGCCCAAATTCTAGATCAAATACCAGCCCAATACTTTAATTTATTATTCATGAATCACTCGATGAAGTGTTATCTCCCACATTTTATGTTCCTAAAGGATAGAGGCATGCTTGGAAAGGGAACAGTCATTGTTGCAAACAGCGATGGATTTCCCAAACACCAGGAGTATCTGAAATATTTGAATGAACATCCCGACGAATTGGAGACAAAAACTGTGAAGAGCATGACAGTATCTACGTATAAGTAGTGTTGGATCTGCGAAGGGCATTACATTGTTTACTTATAAGCAAAGTTGGATATGATGTTGAGAGCATGAGTCAGATGCCATCGACAATCACAGCTTCTACTCATAAAGCAGGCATAGTTAGTTCATTAATAACACTGGCCACTGGCAGTTAAGTTTGTCCCAGATCAAAATTGCAATTCAAATTTGTCCCAGATCAAAACTGCAATTCAAATTTGAGATGCATAGTTTGACTTTTACAATTTATTATGATGCATAGTTTGACTTTCACAATTTATTGTGATGCATAGGTCATTAAGCGTACTATTATCGTCTTCCAATCGAATTCTGTATGGTAGGAAATTAGGAATAGAAGTACTGGTTTGTGGAACAAACCTTTAACAAGATTGAGTAGGATTTATTTTTTAGCTCTTTCACTTAACGCCTTGCACATGTTTATAATACCATTTTTAAAATTATGCAAGTGTAAAAGCCACGATGTGGCTGGTATCTGTGACTGTTTGAGTTTGCAAGCAGAGAGTCTTTCTACTCACGCCTATGCACAAAGCTTGTAAGGTGATAATGTTTATTTTGCGTATTCACAGAATGTTAAGGTGATAATGTTTACTTTGTTGCTTAGCTTGAAAGCTTGTCCTTAGCTCATTGGTTGAAGGTCGAGCTTGGTCAAACGACCAAATATTATATCCATTAGTGGGTTGGCATGTTAGGGATTGCATGTAAATCTTCAATCTTAAAGGTATAATGGAAATACCACCATTGCCCAGTGTTGTCAAGGTAAGCTTTGATTCACATATTTAGCTACATTTTCCACTGTATGTACATTTTTCACTGTGTGTATGCTGCACGAAGGGACCCTCCATTTGCCTTTACTTTGCATTCAATACATTCAATTTCATTATTGGTTATCATTGTCATTCATACTACTAGTTTGACATGTTACAACAGAGCTATGTAGACATGATTTTCCAACTGAAGGATAAATATTTGATAGCCAACTATTTCTTACTAATTATTTCCTAAATCTCACACAACTTTTACATTGATCAACACTTAGTTTATATATATATATATATATATAAATAAATAAATGTTAGAATTTTTTTTTATAGAGTATCCTGAAATCTTTATTTATTTTCTAAATCTCACACAACTTTTACTTTGATTAACACTTAGTATATATATATATAAATATTAGAATTTTTTTTAGAGTATCCTGAAATCCAAAAAACATTTATAATACATAATTTCAAAATTAAACTCAATATACTATATCTTATTTTTCTTATAGAAATGAGTCTTTCCTTAATTAAGATCATGAATTTGACTAGTTATCTAATATACAAGAATAACATAAATATCATGAAAGATACTAGTGTTCTTAAGATTGTTTCATGCTATAGTTAAAACCACCTATGAGTTAAGTGAGGTTGACATAAAGATATCAAATGTTGGCTAAATCATTTGGGAACCTAGGAAGAGGATTTGGGAATCCAACAAAATGTCACTTTGCAAAAGAGCTGAAATGTTAAAAGTATTATTAGATTTAAATTTAAGGTGAATATGTGGTGCAATAAAAAGTTAAAGGATAAGAGAAAATTAAGATATTATAGGAGGCAATCAACCCTAATCTAGAGGATCAAAAGAGTTGATCCATAGTGAAACATGTGCTGGACAATTTCTAAAATGCTATGCAATGAAAGAATTTGTCATCTTTGTGACATTACAAGATTGAAGATGAAAATCACTTTATGATAGGATGTCCTAGGTACATCCTCATTAAAGAGAAATTTCAAAATATTTTCTACAATATTTATCTTCCTAAACTTTAGCTCATCACAAATATGGTAATTTAGAACAACTTCTCTTCAAGCTTTTCAAGCATAGAAACAAAATTTAAAAAAAATAACAAGTAACTGCTTTCATTTTTAAGATTCCATAGAAAAATCTTGGTCTCAATAGACATCAATAACTATCATCATCATCATCTTCATTATCATCCATCAATCCATCAATCAATCAATATATATATATATATAACAAAGTAAAATTTAATCATAGAGACTTACTATTTACTTATAGATAGCACATAAAATAATAATATATCTTCAAATAATTAACTTTTATACATTAAAAAATGAATGGAAAGATACTATACAACTTTTTTTATTTTTTAAATATAATAAATATTTTATATATTAAAAATATCAATGGAAAGAAAATTTAACAAAGAAATACTTCTTTACTAAGGTTTTGACTCATCATAGAAATGGAAGGGCATGCATACATGGAGCATCCATCCCTCTTGGAATGGAAGAACAAAGAAAGTACATTAAAAAGGCATTTAATATTAAGTATCCCAATTGTGAAAAAGAATAGGTATCAACACCTTGAATTTGGTTAATATCTATATTTTTCCCTTTCTCCTTGTGGAAGCATAGGGATAGTCTATGGGGTTGAGGTCTATGAAGCTACTTATGGTGGCAATCATTCTTCAAAGAGGCTTATTGCCCAGGTTTATTGTCATGCAATAGAGTGTTGAGAGGGTCAAGTTTTCTATTATTTGGATGTTTGAGGGTGCTAGAAATAGGGATGAGATTAGCACTCTCACAAAAGCTTCACCATCCTTGTCAAATGCCTCTATATTGTCGTGTTTGTCTAATTTCTTGACTCCATTGTGTTAATTTGTAAAGTCTATGTCATTGGTTTGGAGTATTTCAAGTGTTTTGGTGGAAGGGAGATGTGGTCGACATGAAGCTTTAGGGGAGCCGTCATTTTAAGAAGAGTTGAGGGAGAAAAGCATAGAAAGAGGACAAGGGTATGCGAAGTAGAGAAAATGGCTAAGAAAGTAGCTAAGGCTTACTACATGCAATTTTTAGATAAAGTGTTGTTGACAAAGGTAGAAGAAATAGATAATAAAATGCAAAGGTTATTGCATAACTTTATCAACCTCCTTTGTTTCCCTTATATATTAACTCAACACGATAGAATTTAGTCTATCTCTAAAGTCTTATAAATATGAATTATTCAAAAACCATAAGCCAAAAAGGATGGAGAGTTGTTGCTCACTTTCCTTATTTCCCTATAGGTCAAGATTAAGGGAAAATCTCACTCTTTTTTATCATGTAGAACATCATTTCATTGAGGGGACAAGATGGCATATCACAACTAATTTGGAGTGTTTGCCTCTTTATTCTTTTGGAGATTCATGTAAGACAAAGTATCTTAAGAGATGATTTTCCTGCTATGGGTTCGCCCCTCAATATTCGCCCTCCCTTTGTCTTTATATTTGATTATTCCCCTTTCCACCAACAACTCAAAGCCGAGCCATTAAAATCTTACTCTCTTCGTTCATGCCCGTATATTTATGATCTCTATGAGGCTACCTTTGTATTTGGTGTTGCTAGTGATTTGGTGTAGTGTTGTCATAGTAAAAGAAGCATTGGATTTATTTAGTAAATAATTAAGAGTGGAGAATTTATGTGCATGCCGGCTTTGTTTTTGTTTGTTTGGGATGCGAATGTATGCCATCAATAATTTCATATTTCATAGTTGGAGGCAAGAATGGTTCGGATTTAAGGGCTTTGTGTTTTTTAAGTTTGGGATGCAAATCAATAATTTCATAGTCGGAGGCGAGAATGGGATTTACGGGCTTTGTGTTTCTTGTTTCTTTCTTTGGGATGCAAATGTATGCCATCAATAATTTCATAGTTGGAGGCAAGAATGGTTGGGATTTACCCATTAACTAATGTACACATTCTTGTTGGTCATAAAAAAAATTTCATTATGTTTTCCATAACTTTTGCATTTTCCAAATTCAATGTATGCTCACTCAACAAATTGAAGAAGTTTCCTTGCTAAAGTTATGAAATGTTGATTTAATAATTACATTACAGTCATGGATTATGAAAGGTTTTCCTCTTACCAACCATGAGGATCAACACAAATGAAGTGGTTTCATAATTTCTCCATGACAACTTCTCAAGATCTGATTTGAAGTCTACTCTAGCAATCTTGTAACAACCTCTTGATCTCCACTTTATATTCAGATTTGGGCAGACAGTATTCAACATGATTTGAGCCTTTGTTTTGTGCAACAAGAAAATAATTCCATATATCAAGGTATCAAGAAGTGTGATACGTTCAATCAATGAGAGGTTCATATTTCATGTTAATAGTACTCTTCGTGAGTGTTTTTCCTAGAATTTAGAGGAAAATATATAGTTGTTATTGGATTTTTTTTAATATTTCTTTTTTGGTTTTGTGTGATGTGTATGCCATGTAAAAATATATAGGAAACTAATAGTTGTTGCTCCTCAGTTCTCAAGATGCTTTCCAAACATGGAAAATCACAAGCCATGTTGTGTCTAAACAATGATGATAGAGCAAGAGGGAAAGGACTTGAAAATTTAAGCATGTTTTTTTAATCTTTTTCCTAAATGCACAAATTCTTTATAGCCTTAACAGAAATGAAATTACAACAAATGAGATTACATCATTCTAGTGTAGAATTCAAATAGTAACATGGAATTATCGTAGATATCCTTGTTAGCTGAGCAAGGTAGCAATCATTCTTTTACAGGATTACAACTATCGCATGGAATTCTCTTTGATGGATATGAACAAAAGGACTTTTGTTCCCACTAAGGAGTCACCACACACCAAATGCAAATTTGAGAAAAAAATATGCGGAAGAAAAAATAATTGTATCAATTTAAAATTAACCAAAACTTTGATATCAAGCAACATTCATATAATATTCTTCGATCCCTAGACATTGTATGATGCGAGTATTGACCATTCCCTAGTATAAAAAAATGATTAAAATATCGTACGGGTGTGGTGCGTTGGTTGTTCGATTGATCCGAAGTAAGTTGTTAAGAATAGGTCATGAGTTCAATCCACACCCGGTATTACCCGTGTCCCATGCTAGCGGGGCGTTGTGGGGAACCTAGGGCTATAGTGGTGGAGGGAATGGATCCCTAGACCTTATGTAATGCGAGTACCATCCCTTCCCAGGTTGTTGATTCTCGTAGTTACAAAAAAAATATTCATATTAATATCCTATTTAATAAAATAAATCACAGTTATAGCTTTATTTTTTTAAAAGAAGAGAAAAACATAGTATCCTCTTTTTTCATAACAATAAAAATAGTGCCTACAACAACTCAAAACCAAGCTAACCAAAAAAAACTTTCTCTTCTCTATATACAAAAAACAATTCTATATGAGGATGAAACTATAAATAAATAGGAATAGATGGCTCCAGTAGGAAGCCTAACATAGAAAACAAGAAAATCGTGGCTTAAATTTGATGACACATGGAAAACAAATTGGTGATGCACAAATCATTAGCACGAGTGTACAATTTCATGCCTAAAAACTAGGCATCAAATGGTTTCAATCTTCCCCTTGGTGTCACATTTTTGAATTCCTAACATCAATCCAAATTTCTCCAGTTTGTCTTTTGGAAGAGCCTTAGTAAAAATGTTTGCAAGTTGATCATTGGTTCTACAAGATTCAAAGGAGAGAAATTGTTTGTGTGCAAGATCTTGAATGAAATGATGCCGAATATCAATATGTTTTCTTCTACTATGGAACACTAAATTCTTTATCGTGGATATTGTACTTTGATTGCCACAACAAAGTTTTATGTATTTACAATTTTACATCCTCAAATCTTCAAATATCCTTTCCATCCAAATAATGTGTATTCTTGTTGACATTGGTGCTATATCTTTTCTTCATTTGTATAAAAGCAACAGTGGGTTGTTGTTTTTCTTCTCCAAGAAACATGATTCCTCCAAAGAGAAAAAAATATCCTAAAGTACTTTTTTGATCATCAAAGATTCCTTCCCAATCTGTAATTGTGTATGCTACAATGTTTGAATTATTAGTGGTATTATAAAACAATCCAAAAAATTTAGTACCACTTACATATCTGAGAATTCTTTTGGCTGCCCGCTAATGAAACTCATGTAGTTGATGCATGAATCTAACAACTAGACTGAGTGCAAATATTTTTTCCTTAGCTCTCTTAATCTTTAAGCAATGTTTTGATGCTTTGTTTCTAACACATATGAGCGCTTTAGTTTTTAACACATGGAATCAATCAATGGTGGAGGTTTGGTCAAACAACCACGATGACCATCCAATGAACTTTGCTCTCAAACTCTTTGTAACTCTCAAGATAGCTCTTCACTTGGAAATGCGTTGGTCTTATGACAGGTCAAATGGTAAAGCATTAATGCACTCCCACTCTTAAGAGGATTCTGATATGTTTAGTAGAGTTTGATAGTTATGTAGAAAAAGGAAAAATTTAGATCATTCCTTTTCTGGAAAACGTTTTTGTTTTACACAGTTACAATAACCTTTGTAACTTATTTTTTGATTGAATTCGACTATGAGGAAGTCGATTAGGGTTGAGATAGTTTAATTTTATTTTGAGGTGGAGTTGGTAGGATTAACGGTTGAGATATAGAGTTCTGGAACTCTATCAAACGTCTTCTTTAATGACACATACACAAAGATGAAATATGTAGATTGTATGGTTGGATTTGTAAGTGCTTATACAGAGAATAAAATACTTATATAATATTAGAATGGTTGGATTTGTAATTCAAAAAAATACATTGAGATCATTATATGTTGCAATGAAGATTATCTATAGGTTTGATTTACAGGGTTTATAATAGAGTAAATATGGAGAGATTAACTTAAAAAGTCTTGGTGTTGATAGAGTACTAACAGAGTTACATTTGATAAAGATTTGTCTTGGTTGAAAAATAATAATAGGTTTGGAAAAGATAGGATTGATAGTTATAGGATGATTTTGACTAAAAGAAATTATCAGAAAGATATTGATGGATTTGAAATTTGAGATTTTGTTTAACAGTATAAAACAAGTTGATGCCTATGCTACAGGGAGGAAGGGAGGATCTAGGGATACTAACAGTCTCTTTGCAAGTCGATGTTTGTATTCATGAAGTAGAAGTTGTATTTTAGTAGGTGCTAAAGACAAAGAGGTAGTGTCCTCATCTGAGTAGTTGCTCAGACAAAATATGATGTAACTGAAGTTGTCTGTTTGCTTTACATCCATAAGAAGAAGGGATTTTTTCCCTTTATGGGTTTCCTCATAAATATTTTGTGTCTCTATCCATTTCATGTGATTGATGGTTACTAATTTATGAAAAAAATAATTATTAGGTTTTAAGATGCATTAAAGAAGTAATATGTGTTAAATAAAGAAAAAATTACAAATGTGTATACAACTGAATCACCCCCCCTCTCAGTTTCCTGACTTGTCCGACAATTGGTATCAGAGAGGGTTACTTTAGAACTTAGTTTAATCACTGGAAGTATGGTCTTTTATGATGGATATGAAATCTGGATTTACAAAACATGGATCACCTCTATTTGATGGACATAACTACGCCTTTTGGAGTATCATAATGAAATTGTTTTTGTAGACTCGAGGAGTAGATGTTTGGCAAGCCGTGTTGAATGAATATATTATTCCAACAATAATTCAAATAGATGATGCATGTAAGAAACTTTATGAAAGAAATTCCAAAGCTATGTATGCAATACTTGGAGGTTTATTAGGGTCAGAATTTGTTAAGGTTATGCACTGTGTGTCGAGAAAAGAATTACAGGACAAGCTGAAAAATGTTTATGAAGGAGATACTAAGGTGAAGAATGCTAAGTTACAGTCATATAGGAGTCAATTTGAAAGTTTAAAAGTGGAAGAATCTGAAGATATAGCAACTTATTTTCTTCGTATTGATGCAGTAGTTAATACCATGAGAGGTCTAGGAGAAAAAGTTAAAAATGTTGATATTGTGCAAAATGTACTTAGATCTCTACCTGTAAGATTTGATCCAAAAATATCTTCTTTGGAAGAAAGAGTTTGTAACACCTCGGTTTTGACCTTGTTTGCATTAAAAATGTATATGATGTCTATATTGTAATTAATCGTAGTGTGGAACTAAATGAAAAATCCCCACCATAGATTTAATGTTTTATGTTTCGGCGATTAAAATCGTTGCCGATGGTATATCGTGATATCCGACACATTATAATTTCGGCATCATGTAAATATGCATTTTAATTAAAAATACCCACAACCAACTAAGTCAATGCAACCATAATGAAAAAGACATGATTTCCTAAGGATAAGGAGGGGGAAATATTTAACCTTTGGGGCCATTGGAGAAAATCCAAGTGTCAATTGATAAACCCATTTAGTTGTCACCTATCTTTTGTCTTACTCACCATTTATCCCTTGTCTCATTCAACAACCTTTTTGTCTTATTCTTGTCTCAACTACCAAATTAAAATACTCTGATGTTAGTTGGGGTAGTTATTGCATGGACAGTGGTGTGTGGAAAGACTGTTAGTCCTTTCCCACACACACACTCCACCAAGGAGCACATTCATCCTCATGTGGGCAGGAGGAAAAGGGGGGGCGACCCCCATTTCTTCATTTTTTCCTCACGTAGAGAATTGGGGGAAGATACCTTACCTTCACGATTTTGCTGTGTGTAGTTCTCATTCACGATTTTGGGCCCTGCACGTTTTTCCCCATCATTAGAATCCATGTTGGGATCTCTCTCAAACAGATCAAAGTTTGTTGGGTGTGAATTTCAACTTTGGATTTGCTGTGTATATTTTCCCTCACATGGGCAGCCATTCTTCATTTTATGGAGGCTGAGAATTTCGTTTTTGTGATATTCTTGTGGTTGGGTTTCTTCCCCAATGATTTCTGTTGCATTTCCCTAATGTTTGCCAAGCTGAATTTCATTTTTGAGTTGCCTAGCGATTTAGAGGAGAGCCCACATCCCCTTGGGTGTTGTTGTTGATTTCGTTTTTAGCCACGTTAGGGCCAAAAGGTCCCTAGGATATGGTTGTTGTTGGTGGGTTGTTCTTACCCTCCTTGGCAACTAATTTTGTGGCTGAACTATTTTCCTTAACCTAGAAATGGTGTATATTGTTGTGTATGCAATTGGTCTTTGGAATGTGTAGGAGTGGAAAGGAAAGAAGCAACTTTCAAGGAAACTAAGAAGGATAATAAAAAGGTCAAAGCAGAAACTAGCAATCATGAGGATTCATAAGAAGATAAGGGAGAAGCTAATTTTGTCAAAAATCTAAAAAAGGGTATTGGAAAATACAAAGGTAAGCTTCCTCTTAATTTTTTTGGATGTGGTAGAATATGAAAATTTTCTTCTGAGTGTACTTTCAACAATCATTTTGATCGTGAAGAAGAAAGCAATGGAAACAGTAAAGAATACAAGAAAAAAGTATAAGAAGTATTTTCAAAGAAACTCGTATAAAAAGAAAAGTCTATTTATTAAAGATGATAGTGATTCTTCAAAAAAAAATGAAAGTGATTTTAGCTCAGATATAAGACTTTTTATGGCTGTAGAAAATCAGAATGATAAATTGAGTGAAGAAGAAGAAGGTGAAGTTGATTTCGAAGTTAAGCTTTGTAAGTTCCTTGACTAAACTTAGAAAGGTAAGAAGAGAGGGTAAACATTTCAAATAAGAAATTAAGAATCTTGAAAATGAGCTACAAAAATCTAACAAGTTGATAGAATGCACTGAAATTATGATAATTGATTTAAATCTCAAAACAAAAGAGGCTAGAGTAACTGAAGAAGCACTAAACAATTTGCTTGTAGAAAAAGATAAGGAAAATGAAGGTCTGACACTTGAAGTTGTTTCATTAAGAAAGAAGGTACAATAAAATAACATGAATGATAGCTTAAAGATTTTGAAAGAGATTATTAGTAATCAAAGACCAACAAATCACAAAACTGGAATTGGTTATAAATTGGAGGTTACTAATGCAAGTACTATCACAAGTTTTGAAAAAGTAGGTACAAGACATTCAAATGTGAAAAACACTAGCAAGCAAATGGAATTAGTAAAGCAAGAAGGAAATCAGAATTCAACAATATATAGAAGAAGTTATGACACGTACCGGAACAGGTTTGATGGCTATTGTTTCTTTTGTTATAAGTATGGACATAAAACTGCTTTTTGTAATTCCTTTTCAAGAAACATAATTGCACATAACATCCATGATAAATCTAGGTTTGAATATGGAAGAAGGCATGATAGAACCATTCAAAACAATGTGAACAATTCCTATAACATATTTGATTCCATAAGGTTTGAGGTTGGATGTCACAGGTGTAATAATTTTGGACATGTTTTAAGAAACTATCCAATGAACTTTCAGAAATATGCTGAACCTAATTATACTAATCTAAAAACTACATGTTGGAAAAAGAAAAGTGACCATCTAGAATATGAAAAATGCACTTTAGCTTTACAGGCTGATCATAAAGTAAAATGGTGTATGGATAGTGGATGTTTAAAACATATGATAGGAAGAAAACAAAATTTTGTTACATTGGATGAAGGAAAAGAAGGTACAGTTACTTTTGGTAATGAACAATCAACTAAGATAATTGGAATAGGTACTGTGTTTGAATAACAAAAATACCATGGCTGAAAATGTTTTACTGGTTGAGGATATGGAACATAATTTATTAAGTGTAAGTCAAATTTGTGATAAAGGGATTTATATGATTTTTTATTCTAAAAATTGTCAAATCAAAGATGTCAAAACAAATCGCTTAGTTGGAACAACTACACGAACACCGAGCAACATTTACAGACTAAATGAGAAAAATGAAAATTGTTATCCTGGGAATGAAGATGAAAGTTGGCTGTGGCATAAAAGGCTTGGGCATATTAACTTTGAAAATCTTATTCAGTTAAACAAAAAGGAAGTAATAAAAGATTTCACTATGATAAAGAATCTTACCAGTTCTATTTGCAAACATTGTCAACATGGTAAACAAACTAGAGTTAAGTTTAAAACCAAAGAATGCTCTATTAAAAAACCTTTGGAAATAGTACATGCTAATGTTTGTGGACCTACGAGGACAACATGATTAAATGGTGAAACATATTTTCTACTATTTGTAGATGATTTTACTGAGATGACTTAGATGTTTCTGTTGAAAAAGAAGTCTGAAACATTCATTTGTTTTCAAATTTTCAAAGAGTTGACTGAAAATGAAATTGTCATGAAAATTAAATGTTTAAGATCAAACAATGGGGGAGAGTTAGTTTCTAAAGAATTCGATAAGTATTGTGATGATAATGGTATCAAAAGACATTTTTATGTTACTGAAACACCTCAACAAAATGGTGTTGTTGAAAGGAAAAATATGACTGTTATGGAGATGGCAAGAACAATGCTAAATGAACCTAAACTAAGTAACCTGCTTTGGCTGCAAGCTGTTCATACTGTTGTTCACATTCCGAATATAAGCTTGTTGAGAAATAATTATTACAAAACACCTTATCAATAATGGAAAAGTAGACCAGCAAGTGTGAAACACTTTAGAATTTTTTGTAGTAAGTGTTACATAAAGAGAGTTGATAAAAATATGGGAAAGTTGGATTCTAGAACGGATGAAGGTATTTTAGTTGGATATTCATGCTCAAGAAAAGCTTATAAGTGCTACAATTTTAGATTGAAGAAAGTTGTTGAAGCCATAGATGTTAAATTCGACGAATCTTCATTTTTAAAATCCAAAATTGAAAAGAAAGATCATCAGATATATGAAATATATGACAAACTGAAAATGGAAGAAGAATCAAGTGATATGGAGGAAATTAAATCAGCTAACAATGAAAATATGTCTCCTACTTTGTTGTAGGGGTCAACTCCATGTAAGACTCCAAGCAAAATTGTTAGGATATTTAGACACTTAGGAGTTAGTTAAGATCAATTTGTGTAATATATCCGTTAGGTAAAAGTGTGTTTCTTTAGTATGCATTTGTAAATATTCTAATCCTACGGTCACGATATGTTCTACACATAGAGTGATCCGACGGTTCAAGTTCTCTTAGATCATACCTACCATTGATCCGTGGCTTAACACCCTATTGGTCTATGATATCTATTTAAAGAGCATAGAGGGTCCTTGGCTAGTTGATCGATTATGAGAAGCTCATGTAACTTTTTTTCTTTTGCATAATAAATTGCTCCAAGTAGCTATTTGGTTGGGGTCGTGGACTGTTTCCCTCTCGAGGGTTTTAACCACATGACAAACATCGGTGTGTTGATCTGTGATCTATTTGTGTGAAGTGGTATATGAAGGTGTTCGGTCTTTTGGGAATACCCTGTGTACCCGAACATGGTATCAGAGCTTTTATGAAGAGTTGTTTTTGGTTTTGATCAAGATTTGGAACCAGCGTTGCCGAAACTTTGAAAGGGTTTCTAGTTTTGGTTTTTTTGTGCATTTGTGGCCTGTGGGAGCTGTTCCATTGCGTTCGGAGCGTCGTTTGCATTTGGAAACATTTTTTGTTTCATCGAAAACCATTTTCGTTTGCTCCAGAAACACCCATTTCGGCAAACCTGACGGTATAATGTTACAGTGACGATTTTTTTTAAATCTCTCATATTTTATCAGTTTATTATTAGATCTTTTATGTTTTAGTCTCGGGCTGTTGTTTTCCCTAACTGCGTACGCTCTTTTCCGTGCACCTTACGTGATCGCGGCGAATCAGAAAATAATAAGGGAAAGTTTTTTTTCTTGTCTTCTCGGCTACGTATGCTCTTTGCCGTGCACCTTGTGCGATCATGGAAAATAAAAAACAACGAGAAAACGTGAAAACATAGACTTTCCGAGAAAGCTAATCTAGATCTAACCCCATTGTGTGGAAAAAGTTTTTTTTGTTTTTGTTTTTTGTTTTTTTGTGATTTGCAGGAAAAGAAAGCAAGCACAGAAAACAAGAGAGAAGAGTAAAAAAAAAAAAAAACACCCCATTCTTCTTTCCATACTTTTACATACCTTTTAAACTTAGCTCACTTGGTCCAAAGTTGCTTTACACTTTGATAAGTCTTGAGTTCAAGTCTTCTCAAGCTACTTTTTAGTGCATGCAATTTCTATTTTCAAGTTACTTTATTGTAAAAGTGCATCTCACATAAATAAAATAAAATAAAAGCAAGTTACTTAAGTTTTTTTAATTTATTGCCGCACTATTTAAAAGTCACATTATTGTAAAAGTGAACATCACTTATTCTACAAAAGTGATTCACTTCAAAGCAACTTTATTGTAAAAGTGATTATCAAAGGTTGATCTTGGGAAGAGGGGGCTTCTTTTTTTTTAGTTGGTCAAGTTAATATCTGCCACGTCACTATTGGGGACATCTTCAACATTTTCTTTGATCAAGCATAACTTCATCATCCAGAATCCGTTTTAAGTGCTGTTTTTTTTTAAAACCGCATATTTTTTCGAGCTCTTTGCATACAAATAGTTAGTTTATATTTTTTCAGCCATTATTTTATAGTATGGCCGCCCCTTGTGATATTATACTTACAAGTTCTAACTATTTCTCATGAAAATCTCGTATGGAAGATGTTCTACGAAATAGAGGACTTTTCAGGATAACCTCGAGGAAAGAAACATAACCCACTGATGCTGATAAGAAAATTAAATGGGCAAATAGATGTGATGAAGCTCATGGATTGATTGGGATGGAAATCTCTATCGATTTGCGATTCCACATATCTAACATTGATGAACTTGATAAAGCTTGGGAAAAGTTGGAATCTGTGTTTAGTAAACACAATGAAATTCGGGGTCATTAACTTGAGAATGAGTTGATTTCCTTGAATCCAAATAATTTTTCATGCATTCAAGACTATTTATCCAAGTATAAAACTCTTAGACTCTTATGTGCAGAATGCAAGATTAAGAAAGAAGACAAACAATGTATTTATCATATTCTTTCCAAACTTGGACCTACATAATCTGTTTTTGTATCTACATTCTACTCCATGAAAGAATCCTTGACTGCAGCTAGCTATCAAGAGCCTAGTCTTGAATCCTTTTGTGATTCCTTAATTAGAGAGCAAGATAAACTCATTCATCTTGGAATAATTAACAATGCAGATACATCTGGGAAAGCCTTATTGTCCCAACAGAAAGAAAAGTCCAAGCCTCCCAAGAAACAAAATTTTCACAATAATAAGCAAAACAACAAGGGTCCCAAACCCTCTCAGTTAGCTCATTCTTTAAAAAATGACAAAGGATCCAAGCAAAAAGGAAAGAAGACTGAGCGTCATTGCAATTTTTGTGGGAAAGATAATCATGATGAATCTAAGTGTTTTAAGAAGATGGCAGCCTTGGAAGCAACAATAAAGAAGCACCACATCAGCCTACATTCGTCTTCGGAATCTACCTCTCATGGACATACACTTTGTGCTTCTGGTTACTCTTATACTGCATCTTCTTCTTCTACTTCAATTGAATGGCTCATTGATTCTACAGCATCTTATCATATGGCTAAGGATAAAGCCATCTTTTCTACTATGCATGAATGTAACACCAAACAAATATTTGTTGGTGATGATAGATCTCTAAGTGTTGTAGGATCTGGAATAGTTCCAGTATAAAATGGTCATTTCAGTGATGTACTATGTGTTCCAAAAATTTCCTGCAATTTGTTATCAGTCTATCAAATTACTCATTCAGGTGAAGGTAAAACTGTGATGTTTACACCTCACCAAGTTGTAATCAAGGATTTTAAAAATCCTCAAAATATCCTTGCTACTGAAACTATTGATGATATTACCAGGTTGTACAAATTTAACAACTTTGGGTCATCACCTTTTCCTTCAGTTTTTGTTGCTCATAGTGATAACTTGAGCAAAACTTGGCATGAACGATTTGGTCATTTAAATTATCGCCCATTGCATCAACTATGTAAAGACAATATGGTAACTGGTCTTCCGCTGGTATCTTGCAAGGATGGTGTTTGTTTCAGTTGTGTACTCAGAAAACATCATCGGGATAGTTTTGACAAATGTGCCTCTTGGCACGCCTCGGTTCCCTTGGAGCTTGTGCATAGTCACTTGTGTGGCCCTCTTCCATCTGCTTCCTTTTCTGGTTTCAAATATTTCTTAAATTTCATTGATCACTACTCTAGACGCACTTGGGTTTACTTCCTAAAACTTAAGAGCGAAGTATTTAACATGTTCTTAGCCTATAAGGCTCTTGTTGAAAAACAATCTGGTCATC
>LPNX011227329.1:0-90270 GCA_001517045.1 Pseudotsuga menziesii
GTCCCAAGATGAAATCTCGTCATTCAAAGAGTTTGTCAAAGGAAGTGTTTGATGAGTATAGGCACTTCCTCTCTAAGAATCATAGGTATCGAACTATAGAAAAACATCTTTTTAATGGGAAAGAGGAGACCGCATTAAAACCACAAAGAATGACACCTCACATATGGAAGTTGCAATATAATAGAAATTGTCAAGGTACGATTCAATTTGTCTATCTTATATATTCATATTGATCATCTCTTATATGTACTTTTTAATGTTTTATTTTGGATTATATTAATTTTTTTACTATAATATACGACATTTTAATCTCTTTAACTTATATATTGATTACTGATGGTTTGCATGAACATCATGAAGGTGTAAATGGGCTTCCACGAGGAATGAAAAGTTATCCCAAACAATTTAGTAGGTTTCCTTACTATGAGCACTTACTAGTTGTTCATTTGTTTGATGCAATGCATATCGGAAAGAATGTAGCTGTAACACTATGGCGAATATTAGACGGAAGGAGTGACAAAGAAAAAATTGTCAAAATTTGCAATGACATTCATGAATCCAATCATGCAATGAAAGATATCATTGAACATTTAAACAATGATGGAGACCAAATTAATATAAGGTCACTTCCATGGTTATTGACTGAGAAACAAAGCAATGTGGTAAAAGAAGTGATACAAAAAATGAAATTTCCCACAGGATTTTGTTTGAACATAAAGAATATCTTAACAAGGAAAGGTGATTTTGGCGGGGTAAAAACGCATGATTGGCATATCTTCATTAAGGTAATTATATTTCTGGTATATATATTGGTATATTACAATACTGCATGTTTTTTATTTACTTTTTTGCTTAATTTTGAAAAATATATTGATGAGACGTGTTCATTGTTACAGTATGTTCTACCTGTATCTCTCCCAGACAACTTTGACAATAATGTCAAATAGGTCATATATGATCTTGGAAAATACATGAGGTAATTAGAAACAATATTTTTCATGCATCATCATGTAATTTGTTTAATTCGTTGTATAACTTATATGAATTGACATTTGTTTTAGTCAATCATGTAGATTTGTACTACAATGTTAAATTTTCATTGTTAAATGATATCATTATTTTCTTGCTTTACATGTAGATGGTTGTGATCTAAAAAAATCCACAAAGAATATATAAAGTATTGGAAGAGAGAAATTCCTTGTTTAATGTGTCAAATGCAGAGATTTCTACCTTCGGCATTTTTCAATGCACAAGAACACTACCTCATACACCAAGTTGAGGAGATTGAATTGCGTGGACCTATACACTCAAGGTCCATGTGGATGGTTGAGAGGCACTTGAAATTTATGAAGGCTTTAGTTAGACAAAGAGCACATCCAGAGGGTTCTATGATGGAGGGATATATGGTATTTCAGGCCATGGTGTATATTGTTGAATATCTTCCAGGGTTGATGTTTATTAAGACAGAATTAGATCGATGCATTGGTGATCCAAATTCCACTACGAAATTAGAAGGAGAGTACCTGATGGGGAAAGGTAAATTGAGGAAGGTCAAAGGTAATTATTAAATGGTGTTATAGATTAATATTAATGTTAATACATTTTAATAATATCGTACATAATTATTTCATTTTTAATATTCATTAATGATATGCATCATTAATATTTAAAATGTTACATTGTGTTAAGTAATTATAAATTTCTGAGTTGATTTATGTAATTTTATTTTCATGCAGTTGGTCGCGAGTGGGATGCACTTCATTTGTATGTCGCAAACAATCTTGATTGGATGAAGGTATGGATTGAACGATGTAATCAATATAGTCGAGGACTATCATGGGAAGGTGTGGCTTCATTGGTTAAAGAAGCACATCGCAATGGAGATGGCAATCTAACAGAAAGGGAAATTGATTTAGCATATGGTTTAAAAGATGAACAGGTAAGCATGATATTATAAATATAAGCCATAATATTTTCAATTACGTCGATATTCATGTTCATCTTGATGAATTCATTTTATTTAATTACTTTAAGAACATAAAATACTTACTATCAATTGTAGGTAAAACACCACAAGGCTATGTGGTGCAACGGTCGTCATTATTGCATTAAAAAGTTGGATGAAACAAAGAAAGCATGTGATTCTAGGATAAGTGTAGTCTTTGAGGTCACTAATGTTTCATCTAGAAGCGACAGACGTCCAGAATTGTCAGAAAATCGATATTATGGATATTTGGAAGATATCATTGACTGTGACTTTAAATCATTCAAAATAATTCTTTTTGTTGTGAAATGGTACAAGCTACGATTGAATCGATATGATCCCAATAGAACTGTTATTGAACATGCTAATGGATTTACCATGGTCAATACAAGGTCACTTGAGTCACAAAGGTCAGAGCCCTATGTTCTTCCAAGTCAATGTGAACAGGTATTTTACTCAAAAGTTCCTGGTAGACAGGGTTGGTCATTTGTTATTCGACATGATCCAAGAGGAAGGCCAGTAAAGTATAATATTGTAGAGGAAGCTGAAGACGGTGTGGAAGAAGAAGGTGATCATGTAGAGGACCAACATGAGTTGGATGTTGATGATCATAATGTTACGCAGGAAGATGTTGAAGAGTTAGTTGAAGCAGATGATGTTAGAGACAATGTTCATGATGAAGACGATATTGACGATTATCACTTTATTGAAACTAACAATGATGACGATGATGATATAGCCTTTAATCCTTATAATGTTGAATCCGGATCAGATGATACAGATGCAAACTTGGATATAGATGAAGATGATCATGAAGTGCATTGAACATCATTCCAAGTGATATATTGTGAGGGGTGGGGGGGGGGGCATATGAGCTTCCAAATTCACGTGGTTGTCCCTGTTGAGTAGAGAATATTAAAATATTCTCGAAACAAAGAGAAGATCATTTAATTATCATTTAATAAATCCTAATCTCTCTACAATTTCTACAAGTACTGTTAAATAAATGGCAAAAAAAGTGGAATTATCCATCATCATCATCTCCATCGTCATCACCATCACCATCACCATCATCACCATCATCATAATCATCGACATTGACATATTCATCCTCATCATAATCATCGTCATCTTCATCCTCATCGTCATCATGGCTAGTATCATCATCATCATCATTTCCATCATCATTAGCATCATCATCACCATCATCATTGCCATCATCCTCATCATCATCATTGACATCGCCATCATCCTCATCCTCCTCCTCATCATCATCATTGCCATCATCATCACCATGATCAATGCTACCATCATCGCCATCATCATCCTCATCATAATCATCGTCATCATGGCTAGCATCATCATCATCATCATCGCCATCATCGTTAGCATCATCATCACCATCATCATTGCCATCATCCTCATCATCATCATTGACATCGCCATCATCCTCATCCTCATCATCATCATCATCATTACCATCGGAATCACCATCATCATCGCCATGATCAATGCTACCATCATCTCCATCATCGTCCTCATCATGATGTTCATCCTCATCATAATCATCATCATCTTCATCCTCATCGTCATCATGGCTAGTATCATCATCATCATCACCGCCATCATCATTAGCATCATCATCACCATCATCAGTGCCATCATCCTCATCATCATCATTGACATCGCCATCATCCTCATCCTCATCATCATCATCATCATCATTGCCATCATCATCACCATCATCATCGCCATGATCAATGCTACCGTCATTGCCATCATCATCCTCATCATGATGTTCATCCTCATCATCATCAGCATATTCATCATATTCATGTCCATCATCATATTTAATTATCATTTAATAAATCCTAATCTCTCTACAATTTCTACAAGTACTATTAAATAAATGGAAAAAACAATGGAAGTCTCCATCATCATCATCTCCATCGTCATCACCATCACCAACACCATCATCACCATCATCATAATCATCGACATTGACATCTTCATCCTCATCATAATCATTGTCATCTTCATCCTCATCGTCATCATGGCTAGCATCATCATCATCGTCATCGCCATCATCATTAGCATCATCATCACCATCATCATTGCCATCATCCTCCTCATCATCATTGACATCGCCATCATCCTTATCCTCATCATCATCATCATCATTGCCATCATCATCACCATCATCATCGCCATGATCAATGCTACCATCATCGCCATCATCATCCTCATCATGATGTTCATCCTCATCATAATCATCGTCATATTCATCCTCCTCGTCATCATGGCTAGCATCATCATCATCATCATTTCCATCATCATTAGCATCATCATCACCATCATCATTGCCATTATCCCCATCATCATCATTGACATCGCCATCATCCTCATCCTCATCATCATCATCATCATTGCCATCGTCATCACCATCATCATCACCATGATCAATGCTACCATCATCGCCATCATCATCCTCATCATAATCATCATCATCTTCATCCTCATCGTCATCATGGCTAGCATCATCATCATCATCATCTCCATCATCATTAGCATCATCATCACCATCATCATTTCCATCATCCTCATCATCATCATTGACATCGCCATCATCCTCATCCTCATCATCATCATCATCATTGCCATCATCATCACCATCATCATCGCCATGATCAATGCTACCATCATCGCCATCATCATCCTCATCATGATGTTCATCCTCATCATCATTATCATTATCATCAGCATGTTCATCATATTCATGTCCATCATCATATTTAATTATCATTTAATAAATCCTAATCTCTCTACAATTTCTACAAGTACTGTTAAATAAATGGCAAAAATAGTGGAAGTCTCCATCATCATCATCTCCATCGTCATTACCATCACCATCACCATCATCACCATCATCATAATCATCGACATTGACATATTCATCCTCATCATAATCATCGTCATCATGGCTAGCATCATCATCATCGTCATCGCCATCATCATTAGCATCATCATCACCATCATCCTCATCATCATTATTAACATCGCCATCATCCTCATCCTCATCAACATCATCATCATTGCCATCATCATCACCATCATCATCGCCATGATCAATGCTACCATCATCGCCATCATCATCCTCATCATAATCATCGTCATCTTCATCCTCATCGTCATCATGGCTAGCATCATCATCATCATCATCGCCATCATCATTAGCATCATCATCACCATCATCATTGCCATCATCCTCATCATCATCATTGACATCGCCATCATCCTCATCCTCATCATCATCATCATCATTTCCATCATCATCACCATCATCATCACCATGATCAATGCTACCATCATCGCCATCATCATCCTCATCATCATCATCATCATCAGCATGTTCATGATATTCATGTCCATCATCATATTTAATTATCATTTAATAAATCCTAATCTCTCTACAATTTCTACAAGTGTTAAATAAATGGAAAAAACAGTGGAAGTCTCTTCACCTTTATTTTTTCCATCATCAAAGTGAAATATAGATAAGCAATCATATTAGAAAAAAAAGGAAAACAAGTTTAAAATCATCAAGAGATTCCAAAATCCTTTATATGATTTGTCTCTTCTCTCCTTCAAGGGGTTGTCAAGAAATATAAACATTTAATTTCAATTTTCATGGTCATCTTTATCTTCATCAAATAGGGTCATATCATGTTTGTTGGCAAGTATGGTTTTTCCCCTTCTCTTTTCCTTTTGACTGGATATATATCTTTTTCTTATTTAGTATGAATTGCAATTCTGGTATGTTGAATTTTACATCATTTTTTATTTTAGCATGGGGATCTTCAAGTCATGCAAAGTTTAATTTGCTTCATTTCCATCCTTTGTAAATAATAGGCCCAACTTGTCATATGGTAATCTATGACTAGTCCAATTGTCCAATTTTACGTTACTAATAGTGTTTTCCATGAAGATACCATGTATATCCACTAAATATGTTATCGTGCTCTCGTTATAATACATTTTATACAAGGTCTCTAGTCTAAATTCCTTTACCAATACAATTATGGTGGCATATTTATACAATTTTAGAAACTGTTGCTTATCATTTTGTAAAGTGTCAAATTCCCTTCATTGTTCACTAAGTCAAGATTGATGATGATTATGATGATGACGATATGTTCCCTATCACCTTATTTTTCTAATATGGGGCTTAGTATCATATATATGGTTCATATTAGGGTCATATGTGTACCCTAATACTAAATGTGTAGTAACTAATTTGGGATTGAGAGCATAACTTAGCTTAAATACAATGTAATATTGATCTGTAAGGATATATCACCTCATATAGTACTTTTATTGCAATAGTTTACTAACATCAATTGATCTAGCATCCTCTATTTGAAGAAGAATGGGGTCCTAATTTAGAAATATAATGGTGAAAGTGGTTTTTTTTAACTCAAGGATTTTTGTGTTGTACACATTAACTCAAGGTATTTTCAAATTAACGTCAATGCATTAACATTATAATATTATAAAAACATAGTATAGATATAACTTTGTACCATATATTATTTTCCCTAGCACCAAAATAAATATTATTTGGGCCTTAGGACCACCTCTATGTGAAATTCATTCTTCCTTCCCTCCCGCACTCGCACAGTTTGCAATTGTTGATCACCTGCATGCTCAATGCATGAATTTGGAGCAAGGGTTTGAAGCCCGACTATGCAGAGGAGCGGGGTCATAGAGGAGAGGGGCCATAGAGGAGACGATACAACGATATTTATCTTTCCCCATTGTCCTCTGCAACGATATTTTCCTGGGTGTGGGTACGAGTTTGGTTAGAAATATGTGAAATTCATTCTTCCTTCCCTCCCGCACTCGCACAGTTTGCAATTGTTGATCACCTGCACGCTCAATGCCCGAAGTTGGAGCAAGGGTTTGAAGCCCGACTATGCAGAGGAGAGGGGTCATAGAGGAGAGGGGCCATAGAGGAGACGATACAAGGATTTGGGGTAAGTTTGAAGCCATTGAATCTGCGAGTGTTTGCTGGATCATTCTCCCTTTAAGGTATGGCTGGAAAAAACTCTGTAGGCTTTAAGCAGTATAATGAATTTGTGTTTAAGCAGTATAAATTAGAAATTGTCTTGATGCAAGATCACTTGTATTAAGGACTGAACAAAATTAATACCCAAAACCAAGGGAGTTATGTGTTGAACAAAGAATGAAATGGAGATTTCAAAAGTTGTTTCCTTTCAAGTATTTGAAAGTCTATTTGCATCTATAATAAGAAAGTCCAAGCTGGCAGTGATTATTTGTTCGTGCTCTATAATGACCCTAGGTTTAGACTTCAATGTCAACTGAGATTAACTAATTTAGTATTTACCAAAAATCTTATCTCGTTCCTAGAATGAAATCTGCAAGTTTACTGGATGTTTTTGGAGATTTCTAGTTTCCCAAACATATTTAAAATAATAAACCAGTAGTAAGGAGGTAAGCTTCAGGTAGCATAAGTTTTCCCTATCACGTTATATACATATATTTAGCACAAACAACATGACTGTATGTGCTTGTAGCCACAATTACCAGTATGCTGAATATGAATTACACCAAAAAAATGGACTATATAAAAAGAAGGTTCCATATTGTCAGGCCACCCACTAAGCTTCAATTCCCTTGGATACACAAATAAACAGTTGGGCCTAGGTGCAAGTCCTAGGTGATTTTTCTAGAAGAGTGCCCCCACTATTGCAGCAGCTTAGCTGAACAAAAGTGCTTAGGTTCAATAGTTTTCCCTTCAAGGACTATTCGCCCATGTAAGCAGGCCATTTGTGGTGCCCTACTTCTTCGGCCTAGTTGCAATGCTTCTCCTGAGTTTAAAAGAAGCACTTTCAAAGAAAAAAGTTTCCACAACACAGTAAAAACAATGAAAACTAATAAGAATCTATGAAAGAAAATGTAGTTTCGATTAGCTTCAAGGAAGAAGATGAAGAAACCAGTCAGTTGGACAAATTTGGGCTGACCTGTGTCCTGACCTGTAGATTGAATCCGGGGCATCTTCTTAGAAAAGCCGTAGGTTAAGTTAAGACTTCATACCAAGTTGTGAGCCAACCTATAGGATAAATTTAGAGTAACTTATTAGCCAACCTGTGTGACAATTTCCGGCAAGCCTATTAGCTGACCTGTAAGATGAGTCAGACCAAACTTTGAGACGACCTTCTCAAGATGTTGGGCTGACTTTGAGACATAGGCAACTATTTGTACTGAATTTCGGAGGAATGAAATTCCTTTGAGTAGAACATTCTTTTTGTCAGCCCTCTTCATTGGAAAAAAGACATTCTGGGAGACAAGTGGATGAATAGACAGAGGAATACGAAAAACACCATAAGGTTGGTCTGAATCTACAATTTATGGAAAAATAGATGTTGAGCTACTGGAAATGGGGATGCTTCCCTTTTTCATATGGGAGAGACTGCAGCATTTAGATTATGATTCGCAATTTAGGTATCACCCAAAATTGGCATTTTCCATAAGCATACAGATTCTCTCGAACTCTAGGCTAAGAGATATGTTGGCACTCCTGAGTCCTTGCCTATTTAGGAAGGCATAGTCTGGATAATTGCAGCCTGGTTCATTAATTTGTCTAGCTTGAAGTGGTCTTTTTTTGGGCACCAAGAATATATAAGATGCATTTTTTCAAATAAAATAAAGAAAGAAAAATAGGAAAATAATAAACGTGACTTCTTGACCTCCTCTTACAAATTCAGGTTGAGGCCCACAAGGTGGAGATGTAAATGACCCATCTGATGCAGCTTCTACACTACTGACGTCATGCACTGTGCACTCTGAGTAGGAACCCCCCTGCAGCTAACTTTCCCACCTGCTCAGCTTAGTCCCGGCCAAATAGGGACACTCTCACCATCAATCTAGTCAGGCAGTACATGAGCATCAAGAATGGAAACAAAGATAGCCTGCTCCATCTCTTGGTGTTGGACTGTTACCTGCTATTTCCATATGTGAAGTTTTGTGTTGGTTAGATGACGGTTTCATCACACTTTTGTCACTTTGGTTATGTCACTATAAGATTGAACATTACTATTTAACTCAGTCAAAGGTTATGTCTCAACTTTTCGAAAGAAGCCATTGTCAAGACAACTAATTTTTCTTGGTTGACAAGTCAACCAATGCAATTATTTTGTGACAGTGAACTCTGTGAGTAGAAAGACACATGTGATTCTCTCATATTAACATATATAATGAAATCTCAACCAGAGTCCCTTTTATGGCTGGTAAAAAGTATTATATTAACAGAAGTAACAGTACAAAATAGAAACTGTTTGTCCCCATCTTAATGGCAAAATAGGAAACGAGACTAACAAAAATATTTATCGCTGTTCAAACCATGTATTAACCTAAGTACAGAAAAAACAACCAACAGACAGAACAAGGACTTATCACCCTTTTTACAAATAGCCTTGGTCTTCATTGCCTAGGTTCTGATTGTTGTCTGAGCTTATGAATGGTCGAATGCCCAGATGTTGCAGCTACTCAAAGAACTACTGCCATTTCCTCAGCCACACCTTCTATGAAGCTCATCAATTCTTCTTTCCAGACCAGTATTGTCCATTTTTTTCTCTTTGACATCCATCTTAGTATCAGCTTGAGCTTGGGTTTCCCAGAGAAAATGGCCAAGATTGCAGTGGTCATTATAGGGGAATACTGAGCTGAGAACCCTTAAATAAAAATCCATCTATTAATAAAAAGTCTTCAATTGAATACAAGCCAACATGGTATTGTATACTTGGAATTGCATCAATGTTGCCAAAATATGAATCATTGGTATATTCACTCTTCATTGCTTCAAAGCCAACCAGTTCATCACTCATTACAACGGCCAGCAGACACACTTTCTACTAGGCATCAGCCACTACAACGATTTTACCACTTCCATGCCGCAAAACAAATGTGTATGCTTACAAAAATGAAGCCCATTTGGCACGTTTGTGGGACAGCTTACTTTGGAAATTTATGTAGTTGAAGGCTTGATTATCCATCATCAAAAAGAATTCCTTATGTAGCAGATAATGCCTCCAATATTTTAAGGCTTATAACAATGCAAAGAATTTCATATTATAAATGGTATACTTCTTTTTAGCTTTATTTAATCTCTCACTGAAAAAGGCCACAGGTTTACCATCTTGGCATAATACTCCTCCAATAGCTACCCATAAAGCATCACACTCAACTATAAAGAGTTTCTCAAAGTCTGGCATGGTAAGAGTTGGCGCTTCCATAACCCTCCTTTCGATTTATTCAAAACTCACAGCAGCTGCCTTTGTCCGAGTAAAGACTTTCCCTCTTGTGCAATCAGTCAAGGGTGCACTTACACCACCAAAATTTCTAATGATTCTCTTATAAAAGTTCACCAACCCATGGAATGCGCCATCTCTTGCGTAAGTTCCCTGTGTATTGGTTTCAGTTCGAAATTAATGTTTTTAATTACTTTTTGTTGTATTCAGCTAATCAAGGCAAGTCCCTAATGGAGCCTGAGAGGCCGACACCCCCCTACAGGCGACAGGTATATATACCACATTTTTACTTACCTGCTTGTTTAGAAAGTACATTTGTTTAATTATGATATCAACGTGGTCAATATTTAAATATGTTTTTAAATAATATTTTCCCCGTGTATTGGTTTCGGTTTGAAATTAATGTTTTTAATTACTTTGTTGTAGTCAGCTAATCGGGGCAAGTCCCCAATGGAGCCTGGGAGGCCGACACCCCCCTACAGGAGACAGGTATATATACCACATTTTTACTTACCTGCTTCTTTAGAAAGTACATTTGTTTAATTATGATATCAACGTGGTTAATATTTAAATATGTTTTTAAATAAGCATTAGAGGAAATTTCAACTCAAAATGGGCCTCCTAAAATGAACTAATAAAATAATAAAATAATATTTATTAATTTTGGAGGAAGAAAAGAAAAAAACTACTTTTTTGTTTGTATTTTTGACATATCTCCCTGTGTTTTTACTCAAATTTCGATCGGGAGAGCTCGTTGGATGTGGAATTAAATTCTGCATCCAACGAGTACCCACTCGACATACTTTTGGCGGACCCCGCTACCCCAAAAACAAGAAATACCTAAAAAAATGGAATGATGATGTCATCATTCCATTTTTCAGGTATTTATTATTTTTGGGGTAGCGGGGTTCATCAAAAGTATGCTGAGTCGGTACTCGTTGGATGCAGAATTTAATTCCGTATCCAACGAGCTCTCCCGATCAAAATTTGAGTAAAAACATAGGGAGATATGTCAAAAATACAAACAAAAAAAGTAGTTTTTTTTATGATACCTATCCCCAAATTTATGTTAAAAAAGTGTTTAAGACCTATACAGTATTTCAAATTTAAAGCAATTTCATTGGCTAACACATGATGACATGCAATTTGAATAAAAGTTAAAAGGCCCATTTTGAGTTGAAATTTCCTCTAATGATTTTCCCGGTGTATTGGTTTCAGTTTGAAATTAATGTTTTTGATTACTTTGTTGCAGTCAGCTGATCGAGGCAAGTCCCCAATGGAGCCTGGGAGGCCGACACCCCCCTACAGGAAATAGGTATATATACCACATTTTTACTTACCTACTTCTTTAGAAAGTACATTTGTTTAATTATGATATCAACGTGGTCAATATTTTGTTTGTAGGTTGAGGGTCAAGGCAAGAGCTCCATGATAAATGATATGTCGACAGATGTTAGCACGCCACACTCATCAGGTCATGAGCAGGTATATAGCACGTTGTGAGTTTCAGAAACTGTATTTATACATATTTATGTTATCTAATTATATTACTGATTTCAAATTGATATTAATGTTTTCTATTTTTATGTCGGATGATACTTATCTATAGACGGATCCAAAGGATATGGATTTGGGGCACATTCTTGACGATGTTGACCTCAAGAATTCAAAGAATATCCGGGATGCAGTTCAAAAAGCAAAAACAAAATTAAATCAGGAGGTCGTCAATCTGCTTATATCAGATCCGCAAAGGACGCAGGATGAGACTCAAGCAAAGATAGATCGTGTGTTGCCTAAAGTAAAGCACTTGGATGTAAGCTGCAAACTCTTTAATTATAAGTCTATTCCAAATGAAATTTTTTTTCCTATTCATATACGAGTAACTAAAATATTATTTGTTTCTACAGAAATATTTTTTCCCTGGTGAGAGGCATGCCGATACCATTGAGCATGACACCCCCTTCGCCACTGATCATGTATCGTTGCCATCTGGCCAGTTGAAAACAAAAAATGAGACACCCCAGATGGAACATGAGAGTGTCGATGAGGATCAGGGGCATGTGAGTGCCAGTGAGGATCAGGGGCCGGTACATGGAGAAGAGCATGACTTTGATTCTGCCCTCCCAGCATTTCCTAGATCTTTCCGTGTCACTAGCACGGGAACATTTGAGACTACTTTTTTGGTGGATGAAGATCTCATTCCCTACAAGATGGAGAAGATTCCAGGTACTATTGACAAAATGTTTTAACTATATATTATAATTTTATTGGAATGTAATTATGCATCATTCTTTTTACACTAATTAACACATACTCGTTTTTGTAGGAAATGATGTCTTTTATAAACATCTTAATGATTGGTCTTTAGAGCTGTTTGGGCCCACTATCCGCACATGGTGGAACCGGAAGAGTAAAGTTTTTAAAGATGAGCTTATTGCTCGCTTGGTTGGGTTTTTTGGTGCCGAAACCTTCAACCAAAAAAAGGTTCTCGAAAAAGCTGGCCAACATTTACATTATGTACGGGAGGGATACCAGAACAACTTAGCAATTAATCCAAAGTATGAGTGCCCTCCGATGATTCCAACAAGGGAGTGGAAAGGCTTGCTGGATGATGCAAGGGAGAAAGCTGCGAAAATAGCAGGCAAGCCAGTACTCGAGTCAGCTAGAAGGTATGCAATACTTTCAGCAATGCAATTATATGTTTATTAAACTTTATTTTCCATTTATTTGCAATGTTTAACGTATTTAAAATTAATTTTATAGGCTACCAGATACATCGAAGGCCACCCAAGCAAGAATAGAAAAACATGGGAAACACAAGCTAGGCCCTGGTGGATATTCCAACCTGCAAGCACGAATCGTAAGTATGCTCAATAATTATTTTATTGTATATAAATTATAGATTTCATTTAAAATTGTTTCATGATGATATAACAACAACAATGATGATCTAATTGAAAATTACAGGCTCAAAGATTCCATGATTTTCCAATGGAGGAAGACATGAGGATTGCCTACCAACACGGGTTTTTAGGTGTTGTTGAACATTGAAGAAGCAGCTATGGTAGCCAAGCAAAGTATTCCAGTGATCCATCCTGCGAACAGGTAACTACAATAAACAAATTCTATTTAATATTGATTCATTGTGTTTTATATTCATTAATAAACTAGTACATCAAATATTGAGTCTCTTTGTGTTAAGCCACACAACGAAAGTAGAGAAAATGCGGAGGATGGAGGAGAAAGAGATATTGGAGTTCATGTTGATCGAAATCCAGGTAATAAATATTCCTGTGTTAAAAAAACTAGTATGGATTAAAGTCTCAAATATTAAATTGCAAATACTATATTGTTGTAAGTGTTGATGTTTTAATGCAGAGGGTCTTCATGTGCAACTTGAGGCAGCATCAGAAGATCAAAGGCATGAAATTCATGTCACCCATGAGTTTCCAGGTACAAAGCACCGCTCTAATGTTTTTTTCTTAATGAAGGACTTACAATGATAATAATAAAAACACGTCAAGTAATTAATATTTCTTCATTTTTCCAGTACATCCTGGCACCTTACAGCAGCCACATACACATCGTGACCACACGACCCGTCGACAAACACGATCACAGACAGCTACAGAGGGCATAGGAAACAAAACACAATTAGTAGAAGAGGATGTCACACTTAGAGAATATGTGGAGAGAAAAAAGCGACAAAAAAAGTAGTGAATGTAACAAGTACACTATTACATTATTTTTTTATGCATTATCCTTGGATATTATTTTTGATATTATGGAGTAATGTCTTCAACTATTTATTTTTTTCTATGTATGAATGAATGAATGAGTTAATTAATGAATGCTATAAACTAATTAATGATCGAATGCACATAATTCCTTTAAGACAAGAAACTCACGATGTTCACACAAAATATCATTTATTTCCAAGCACGTGCATTGGGTATGGGGAATTGAGAGTGATGTGAGGGGGGGGAGGGGCCATATGAGCTTCCACCTTCACGTGGTTGGCCCTATTTAGTAGAGAATATTAAACTATTCTAGAAATAGAGAGGAGATCAATAAGGTAAAATGCCTGCATTATTACAATGTTTCTTTCTTATGACCAGATACGTTGTTTCTTTCTTCCAGCTAACTATAGACATGCATTTTATTTATACTGCAGAGTGAGAATCTTGATGGGCTGGAGATTTCTGGTTTGGAATATCTTCAAAGTCTAAATCTTGAGGAATTGACCAACATTTTCCAAGCTAAGGTATTTGTATCCAGTTAAGATTAAGTTAAGGTTAAGATTAAGATTAAGATTAAGGTTAAGGTTAAGATTAATATTATTTCTATCCAAATTGCTGTGTATGTTTAACAGATTCATATTTTTACCATGCAATGTGGCCAAACTGTTAGCTGTATAAATGCATTGATGTTTAAAATGTGTATTGTTCTTCACAAAACATAAAGGAATCTGTCTTCACATGAGGAGGTTCCACCTCGAATGCAGGTTTTGCATTTCATATGTTTAATAGAAGATTTTGGAAAGTGACTTGATAAGCATTGCTACCTTGTTGAAAAATAGCCTCCAACATGACAATACTGTCAAATATTCATGGGTGACAAAGTTGGTCAACCTAGTTGTGTGATCATATCTGCTAGGACATTTGTAGATTTGTTCTAGAAAGATCTTGTTCCACAGAGATCCGAGTCAAAGTGCATAAGTTACTCTGAAAGTTTATTTTAAAGGAAGTGTTGAAGGCAGCGATGGGTCTGCAACAGTGGTATATAAGTAATTTCCAATGTTTTTTTCACCGCTTCCAAGAACACATCCAAACTTGAAAGAGCTTACTTCCCAGAATTGATTTAGGGTAATTTTATGACTGTTTAGTGCTGCTTCCATCCACGAATGGCTTCAAAAGCTGAGTTTTAGAGCAATTTTCAACCTAGTATTCATTCTCAACCAAGAAAATTAACCCAGGTTGCCTCTTTTGTGCCTAGGTCACCCCAAGGATTTCCTGGAAGATCTAGGTGGAAATACTTTTCAAAACAAGGGGATAACAGAGAGCATTGCCATGGATTGATTAGGAAAACCATAGCAGAGCAAACTTTCTCTTTTCCTTAGCTATCTATCTTTTTTTTAACAAGCAACATCTCATCCCACTTGAAGCTCTTTTCCTTAGCTATCTATCTATTTTCACCGCTGCCAAGAACACATCCAAAATTGAAAGAGCTTACTTCCCAGAATTGATTTAGGGTAATTTTATGACTGTTTAGTGCTGCTTCCATCCACAAATGGCTTCAAAATCTAAGTTTTAGAGAAATTTTCAACCTAGTATTCAAGAGGGATCAAAGGCCTTGAGTGACTTTCTCTAACAAGGCCACATACTTAATATTGCTCACAACCTTGTATCCCACTTGTTCCCCATGCTTGTCTAGAACTGAGACTAATTGATCAAATAATATTTGTTTCTACTCTACCAAATTTATAAATTATGGTTTCGACTCTTGCAAGAGAATTGAATTAGGCTCTTGAGTTGATTGACCCTCCCAAGCTTATCTTTCAACATTTATGTAGATTTGGGAGCATAAGAAATCACCATAAAACATATTTTTTTGGATAGTTTCAATTGGCCAATTTTCTATATTGAAAGCTCCAAGGTACTTGTCCCATAACATTCAGGTCCAGTTGCAACCCAAAAAATATGTTCAACACCGGCTTTATTCTCCCCACAAACAAGGCAATCTTATTGTTCTTGATCCCTCCATTTTTTATTCATATCTGAGAAGAAAAAATTTTTGTGAGTGAACCTTCAGTGAGTTATAATTTCACAAGGCTTCCACCACATATTTTATAAGAAGACTGATAAGACCAGGGAATCTTAACTAGAGGACGAATCAGTCTGTATATCAAGGAAGCTTTATTGAGTTGCATGCAATCTGTAGATGATGGATGAATGCATCTGCACTCCCAGTTTTTGAATTCCGAAATAGGGGAAACAGTCTTATTATAGAGTATGAGTGGGGTTTATGGTTTAGGGATGCTTTAATGGAGCAAACATATAATACCATTGCTGTAAAACATACAGGAAACAATAGTGACTGGGGTTTGGGAGCATTCATAATAATGCAAACACCCATAGAATCCTGCTTCAAAATTTTCATTTTCTAACAATTTGTTCTACTTGTAAATGACAAATGGGAATTCATGTAGGTGTACCTGCAAAGGAGTTGGATTATTGACTGAGTTTTCTTCATGTATTCTTGGAGAAGTCACATAGAATAGGTAAAAATAAACTCGGGTACTACAACAAGACTAAGCAGACAGAATCTTGTAGGTATGAAGACTCGATGAACTGAAAGACCCACAAAGGGTGACCTGAAGATATGAAAATGTACAAAAATTGATGTTATATGAAAATACATTGAAAGTTGTCAATATAGGAGAGTGCTTGGTATAATGCAACCTTCCAATCTGAGTCAGTGATGTGATAGTTTTGTACAAATGTGATAATGTAATAACTTATGATGATAGAGGTAAATATCAAACTTTACATTTCACTGCCTATAGCAGAGGAAGAAGGCATTTATGTGTTCATTCTAGGAATTTTTTGGGGCTTCTTGTGCTCTCCTTAGTTTGTAGTTTTAAGTTTTAACCATAAAGAATTATTTAAACACTTTGTTAAGAGAGTTTGAAGCAGGGGAATTTTGGGAGGCTCTTTTGATGAGAGGCATTAGAGATTCTTTTGTAATATCCTTGACAAGATGGAAAGAAATCAAGAGGATGGTTTGTAGTCCCAAGATGGAGCATTTTTAAATCTCAATATGAGATAATGAGTCACATTGTGATATCACTGTGTGATAGCCCATATCCCAGGATGGGACAAAGATTCACGTTTTGTGAGATCACTGTGTGAAGTTCCAGGATCAAACAATGAGCCATATATTGTGAGACCTCTTGAAATTCCAACCCCGGTAGGATTGTCTTCATCTTTCTCTCATTATATCAGTTGTGCGCAAAATAGAATGTTGCCACAAATCACAAGTGCAAGTAATTACACTGAATCCCATAATCATGTCCTTTCATAGCCATCAAAAAAGGCTATGGAAAATAGACTATCATCAATAAACCATAAGAATATATCATGTAAAAGCCATGCCTTCTTGGCTTCTACTTTGAATGGTTCAATAGAAGGTTAAGAAAAGCTCCCAAAAGCATCTAGTATATCAAATATTTCCCAAACTTGCTATGTATAATTCAGTTGATCCTTCATTGGATCCATCTCTACTGATGGTATGTAACTGTTCACTATTTATCTATCTGCATATTCCTGAACCTTTGCTTGTAATATGTAAATCCCACAAGCTTAATTGAGTTTTTGTTTCCAATTTGTACATGCTATGTGACTTGAAATTGCCTTGCATTTTTTACCATATTTCAAGTGATAATCTTTTTAGCTTTTTAATTAGCAGAGAGGATAATGTAGTGATTATGAGCTTTCCTTCTAAACAATTTCTAATGTCATATGCATAAAAATGTGATGCCAGATGTTCATTTGGATAGTAAAATTCTTATAATAGAAATGTCATTTATATACTTCTACTCTTATGATGGGTGTTACATCTGTAAATATGCAGCTTCATCAACAATGTGAAGACATAAGTGTTTTGCACTATATATACTACTACTTAGCCAATATTTTGTCAGATAATGGTTCTCAAAGTTTAAGTGCTGGTGGTGGAATACCCACACCTAATTGGGATGATTTTGCTGACCTGGATGCTACAGGAGGGGTGACAAGGGCAGATGTGGTACCTCGTATTATTCAACAGCTGAGTGCAGAAGCATAAAATGCTGATGTGGAAGGTATGCTTGTCCTTTCATGAAATGGGATAAAGTACATTTCAACTTGGTTTTCTGCGCATTTCATACCTTGAAGATGATTGCATTTTAGTCAGAGTTGTTGGAAGAATGAAGGAGAACCATGTAGAGTCTAGTAAGTTTCTTCAGTTTTGCTTAGGCTATTTCTCTAGTGAAGGTGTTTGACATAGTAGTTTCTCATTGTGCTCTCTGGTAACTGCTGCCGATGTTTATGCCATATGTCAATACCCAGTGAATAACTTTGGATTATATAAGAAACTTTAACATTTTCTAGAATCCTTTGAATTCTCTAGAATCTACTACTTTGAGATTGTATTTATAGCCGGATCCCTATGATATGTGGGGTTTTCTTCTTATTCTTTTAGCTTGAGTTTCTCTTTACTTTTCTTTGGCGATGACTTATGTACTCTGCTATCGCTCATTTTGGTAGGTTTTAGGTACAAGTACAACCTTAGAGTCTTCAACTGATCTGCAGTAAAGTTTGTACAGCACTGAAAACGGGCTTTTTATGTCACTATTTTTATTGTGCAAAAAGTTGATGTTATTGGCATTTGTAATGTTCTTTCTGTTTGAATCTATATTCAACTATCTTTGATCTCATTGAAGCCATGCTGGCCCTAAATCTATAAAATGCTATGTCGTGCAATTTAGATCATGTGACAGATATTATTCCCACAGTCCTAGTACAAACATGATGTGGTGACACTGTGTTACTTTTTATTGGCCATTGCAAAGGACTCCACTAATTGGCTATAGCCTATCATTCTTTCATTCCTAGAAGAAAGCATGACAAGGACTATCAGTAGATATCTTGTTGCGGTTTCTATGCTTTTCAAAGATTTTCCACCAAAACAGTTGGAAAATGCATCCTTGTAAGTTTCCTACTAGAAGAAAAAGCAAGTTATTCATTGTGGCATATTGAGTCACTATTTTGTTTAATTATCATTGTTGATCCTGCTGAAAAGTTGGTTCCAGAGTCATTTTTCCTAGTTTTTATTTTTAATGTGATTCAGTATGCTGCCGCAGGCAGGCCTGTACTTTTCTCCTATAAAATTGGATTCATGTACTTTTTGCCAGTCCCATTGGCCATTTTCTGTCAGTGGATATCTAAATATTAAATTTAAATTTAAATATTGTGTGCTGTGCACATAGGTCCTATTGAAGACCTTTATGCATGATTTTCCTATTTTGGATAGGTCGGTATTGAACACTGTTGTTGTCAACAAAAATAAGTAAACTTGCTTCCCCACAAAAAAACTAAATTCTCAGTATCATTATAGATTTGGTGGATGCTAACTGAAAGTGTTAAATGCCCACTGAAATTGGCTGCTAACTCAACACTAACTGAAGTTTTAAGTGCTCAAAACCTAAAACTAGAACTTAAACTCAACTTCTGCATGGTTTGTTTAAAGATGGGTAAAAGACAAGGTTTATGTTTTGACTGCGCTCCTTTTGCATGCTACACTAGCCAATGTGCCCCCTTCTTTTGCAATATACTGTAGAGTCTATCCATATATAAGAAGTGTTATGCACATGTTGTTTATGAACATCATAACAAGTGCTTCTATCATTTGCATGTACATCGACCTTGAAACCCTGTGAACCTTTGCTGCTATGACTCAGGCCCAGGAAAGGAATATATTCACAGAAATTAACTTAATGCAACATGCCTTCTCTCTCACAATATTGACAACAAATTCCTCAGCGCTGCTCACCTATCTTCACAACTTCGAAACACAGGAAGAAACACTAGTTTCAACTAGTTTGTTCACTAAAATTTTGACTACATATTCTTCACAGGACAGAGCATTACAGCCCATCCGTTGAGTGTTACTGTTTCTCCTTGAAAAAGTAACAATGCCATTGGATGATGCCAACAAATATGTGATGCTTCCTGTGATATACAACACAGGATTGTAGAGTGACCATTACATGAATTTTATACAACATAACCTAGATACAATATATGGATTTTATGTATTTCCTGTAACATATAAACATGAAAACAATTTTCATATGTTTAGAAAACAATTTTCAATAACATCAACGAATGAGCATAACAACCAATCAAATTGGCGGGACCCCAAGCAGATGGACACCACTGCCAAGACAAATCTCCAAGAAGACAAATCTCAAAGCCAGCTAGAACAAAATTTCTATAAGACAAATCTCAAAGCCAGCTAGAACAAAATTTCTATAAGACAAATCTCAAAGCCAGCCACCATGGAGCAAATCATATGTAATTTGTGAATATGTTTTGACAGAGGCTTATGGTAATTGACCCTTGTTTAGGGAGAATCGATGATTTTGTCTAGAGATTTAAAATAAGAATATTATATGTATTTTGTAAATATGTTTTGACAACGGCTTATGGTAATTGACCCTTGTTTAGGGGCAATTAATGATATTGTCTACAGATTTAAAACAAGAGTATGCTTGGTGGTTTCCTGTAGTGCTTTACCTATTTATAGGAGTGTACAATGAGAATAGTGTTGCAACAAGAATGGTAGTGAAGGGTTTCAGGTTTCTTTACAAGTATAGCTTAGGAAACTGAGTTGAGCCATAAGTAGGTAGGATAATACAAGCTTGAGTTAGCAACCATATCTCCTCAAGAAATCTTTTCTTCTACTTACTAAGACTGAGTTCTATGATATTTTATGGATTCTGTGGTGCTACATCTTTAAAATTAGTTGCTAGCATGGTTGTAGAACAATGATAATCTGTGATTCCTCTGTTATGGTTATAAAAAATATTGGTTAGTGCTGGCACTTGTGCTACAAAATTTACGTCTATTGAAACACGATTTTTCACTCTCAATTGGTTACAAATTTCACGTCTGTTAAGTTTTTCAGAGATTCCGTGCATTATATTAGCAGAGTACTGGTTAAATGCATAAAATGCAAGATTTCGCATGGTGCTATTTATGATAGTCAAATATCTATTTCTTGACTTTGATTGATTTCTGCTTGCTCTTTTTCACATACACTATCACATATTCAGATGCTTACAAGTTGGGCACAGACGTGAAAGTTTGTGTAAGCCAGTGTGCATGTGTAGCTCCTATAGTGTACAAGCATGAAAGTAATTTTCAATCACAGCACTGCCAAGTTTTCAATACATCTCTCATACTGTCGGTGTTCTCCATCCGTTAGAATGACTTTATATATATACAAATCTCAAAGCCAATTACACTTGGGCAAATATTATGTCTTTCATCAATAAGCTTTAACAGAGGCGGTATGGTAATTGACCCTTGCTTATGAGGGCCAGCCAATGATTTTGTATTGGTATTTAAAATAGACATGTGATTTAAAATAGCTGTCTGTGCAAGTACAGTAATCTTGGAAAAGAAAATAGTCTTCAAAGATGTTTGCAGCTGGCAAACCAAGTCAAAACACTAGGGTGTTCATGAGGAAATGACCTGTGTATTCATTATCAAAACCCTTAACAGCGCTCAGAAATTTTGTAACCCTCAGTGAAGCTTCCTGGAATGATCTGATTCATCCCATGAAGTATACTATCAAGGAGCCCAGGCTATTCATGGACTCATAAACCTGTCATCTTCACTGAATTTGTAATAAAGTTTACCATTGGACACCCATACAATATGGGGGGTAACATAGAGCACTTAACAGTCTTGGGGATAGAGGTATGGTGCTAGATATTCAATAGTTGTTCCTATATTTGTCCTCTTCTAGTATTACTGTCATGGAGGAACGATAATATTCAAAAACTATTCAATAAGAAGGAAATGATGGTATGCAAGTATGGCTTTCTATTTTTATCATAACCCTCTCTTGCTTTAATTCTTCAAAAGGTGATCTCCCTTTTATGTGGAACTAGCCTCAAGGCAGCTTATTTGTTTGATTACTAAAATGGAGTACAATAAGAGAACAAACTTTCTGTCTCTGAAACTACATGAATTAATCAGCAACTAGCAAGCAACCAATTCAAGGCCTAGAAATGAGAATCTTGCAGAACACATTTCACAGATCTGTATTTTGGAATTTCTAGATTCCTCCTAGAATTGGGTGGGAATCAAAACAACTCCAAATATATATGGTGATAAATTAGAATCAATTCCACCTTGTCTAAACTAGAATCATTTCCACTTTGACTAGAATTTCTTGTTCACTTGTTCATATCCAAGCTAACGCATAGCCGTGAGTAGTTACTCGGTACAATGAGGACTATCAGCCCCTTATGAGGATTAGCCTTTAGGAAATACCAGTGGTCCCCTTGGGTCTATTTTTGGAAGATACAGCAAGGATGCCTTTCTTTTCACCATAGGTTGGAGATACTACTTGGTTCTTTTCTTAAAATGTTTGGGCTATGTTTAGTTGTCCATAATCTTTATTTTTTCTCTTTACATGAATGTCACTTCCCATTGAAATTTGTATATCATTTGTATTTAAATAAATATCTGATCGACCTTATCAAGCCTCGAGTTTTGTGAGTTTTGAACTTTGATGCTGATTTTCATGTCGTGAAGTTTATATTCTTGTCCAGCACAATATATGTTTTTAGTGACTTTGTTTGTCTATTTTGCAATCAGTGTACATGGATTTTGTACGTCTCTCCAATTTAGTTCATACCACAAATTTTATGTGTTTCCTGTGTTGTTATGCAGGGGTTTATGTCGAGGGTAACAAAGTGGTCCATTTTACAAGAGGACCAGGCCAAGAACTCGAAACTCGGACCATTCTTGATGTGTTTGTCTCTAGTTCAACACCAACTTGATCTCTCATATGTCTTGACTGTGGCTTTGAAAGAGAAAATAGTGGAGTGACCCTTTCTTGTTTAGATTGCTTTCTTGCTGGAGGGCATCTGTATCGATATGAGTATGGTGTTAGTCACGCTTTATTTCTTGCTAAAGCCTGTGGAGGGACATGCATTCTTGCAAAATCAGATCCCCCAGAAACAATGATTCACCGTGCAATGCACCTCCTTCAAAATGGGTTTGGAAACTATGATATATTTGAGAACAATTGTGATGACTTTGCAATGTTTTGCAAGATAGGGTTGTTGGTTGAAAAACGTGGCCTAGTAAGAAGTGGGAAATCATTATCAATAATTGGTGTTCGTATTGTTGCTATTCTCTCCTCTCCCTTTGGTCTCCTTTTCGGTGGTCCAAGTGTGGCTACAGTGACAGGTGGACTTTATTGTTTAAACAGATATGCAACAGATATTGGTATTCGCACTGATGTAGTTAAGGCACCAGTGGAACATTTGGAAGTAAATCTTGGTTGTTCAACCAGTAGCGAGCCTTCACTGGCTGAAAGTTCCACAACACAGGCAATAAGCAGAGACATAAGCCCCATTAACAGCACAGAAGACTGTCATTTAGTCCAAGGCCCAGTTCCAAAATAACATGCTGGTGTATAATTGACCCATCCTGCATGGAAATGAAATTTTTGAGTGGAAGAAGTTGTCAACAATAATGATCAAATACAATTGTATTTAGTCAACTTTTTTAGCAGTGAGGAACTCTGCAAGATTGTGTTCATTGGTCCCAGAAATTGTAATATAACTAAGGTATTTGAACAATACCTTTTGCAATATTGGCACCCTTGGACCAGTAATTTATTAATTTATATGTTATTCGGGTTGCTTACTGTCTTACTCTGTAGAATTTCAACAATGTGTATTGACAATATGCCTCTTCAAATGGGTTGAAACTTGAGACCCTTCCTAATTTAGTGACATCATATTTTCTTTCCAAAGTCTTGCCATACATGCTGAGATTTTAATCTAATAAATTGTGGGGATATATATAGTGTAAATTGTTAGTTTCCCTGTTTCTCAGATTTGTTCTCCTTCAGTAGCAGCATGATCAGTAGATCAATTCTAGCCTAGGTCCTTGTGCAGAATTGTTTTTCTGTTGATGAGGAAGGCACATTAATGACGGTGCATTAGTATTTGGTAGGCAAAGGTGAGGCACATGCATGCATGTTCCAGATTAGGAAGCTACAGATCCCAATGCAGGGAGTTGCATGCATGAGCTACATTGGAAGGGTGCGGATTCCAACGTTGGTAAGGCGTGTTCCATGAAGAGTTTGCCTATTTTGGGAGGGTGCAGTTCCCAAGGTAATTAGGATGCATGCCTATATGCATTCTCTTCACCTAAGTGGGTGTTCTATTCCAGTAAACTTATCCATGCATGAGGGCACAATATCCAAGGTGCATTAGGGTTAGGGTTTGACCCCTTTAAGGAAGGTGCTTCTATAGATGTCTCTAGATCCATTGTACCTCTATTCTCTTGTTCTATAAAAGAGGAGGATGCTTCACTCTCTTGGCTAGAGAGTTTGAGTTTCAGGCCAATGTGTTAGCTAGTTGAAGTTGTAATCTTTTCTTCAATATGATAGGGAATTATGTGTGGTTGATTGCTGCTGAATAATCTTGTTCTCCTCTTTTCATATTTTTCTATTTGTAGATCTAGCGCTCTTATATCTACAGTTTTGATTGAAGTTTAATCAATTTCAGGTTCCTAGCTGTAAGGTTTTGTTTTATGAGTGCAGATCTGCTTACCATGTGCTGAAAATTTAACATGGTATCTAAGTTGTACAACTAAAGTCTTCCTATTTTTGTATGGAGAAGATTACTACCTATGAGAGGGAGATGTTGTCGAAGAGTTTTAGTGGGTGTGACTCATAGAGATCTTTAGAGATTGGTGTGATCTATGCCTCTGATAGGCATTAGGAACTGTGAGGGGTCTATGGGTGAGATGTCCAAGAAGCTCCAGTGATTGGAGGGTTCATTTATGCAAGTGTTTATAAGAAGGCTTCCATATCTCATTTAATCAATGCAATACAGAGAATTCATTTGTATTTTTTTTTATAAACAGTTATGGTCATCGCTTAACCGACGACATGAAGGTTATTTTTTTTTTAAATTATCTACCATCGCTTAACCGACGTCCCTTCTATCGCTTAACTGACGAGTGCATTTTATAACCGTCACGTGACCGATGTCCCTTCTGTCACTTAACCGACAATTACATTTTATATCCATCACTTAACCGACGTCCCTGCTGTCACTTAATCGACGGCATGAAGGTTATTTTAAAAAAAAAAATATCTACCGTCACTTAACCGACGTCCCTTCTGTTGCTTAACCGACGATTACATTTTATATCCATCGCTTAACCGAAGGTTATTTTAAAAAAAAAATTCATTATCGTCGCTTTCTTCAACGGCCATGCTGTCGCTTAACCGACGCTTACGCTTAAAGTTTACTATGAATTATATGTCGGATAACCGACGATTTACATTTAACCGACAGTAAACTGAGGTGTCACTTAACCGACGGATGTGAAAGATGTCGGATAACCGATGATAAACCATCGACACTTCAATAAAAATCATAGTGTCGTACATGCGACAGGGAAGTGTCGAAAATTCGACAATACGGCCGTCGGATTTTTGGTCAAAATGTAGTAGTGATTTTAGTTCTTACTACAATTTCAAATTTCTTTATAGTAGGAGGGTTGTAAAAAAACAAACTCTTTTATTTGGTTTTGTGCAGGTGTGGCTACAGCTAAGGCTCGTTGACCCACAATTGAATAGGAAAAAGATTTTTCTTCACAACTCCAGCTTGGACTATCAACCACTACTCACTTGAAATCAGTAAGCCTCGATTTAACCAGAGGTTCCCTTCTTTGTGACGAGTTGGGTCTCTTAGTGATGTTTGAAGGAGCCTCTAGAACAACAAGGCACTTCTATGGACATGACTTGTTTGATTTAGTTTATGATGGTGAAGTGTTTGGAGTTACTTGATAATTTGAGAAGTCGTGAGGCTTGTACTATTATGTTATCTTTGTAAAGAACACTATAGGGTTTGAATATATTTTATTTTTACAATTTTTATGTTAGTATATTTGAAAAATTAGTTTTGTTCTTTAATCTTTTAAAGTTTGAGACTAGAACATATGGTAATGTGAATCGAGGTTTTTCTTTTCAGTTTTATAGTTAAGACTCTATTTAGAGAGATTTAAATTGAAATACGGTGTTGAAATGGTAAATTTCCTTTATTACATAATAGTTATTTAATTTACTAGTTAGGTTGATTTATTGTTTATAAAGGGGTATGGTCGTAGGTTGCAAAGGATTAGGTTAGGGTTTGAATTTTGTAACCCTAACTAAATTTAACAAAATATGTATTTAGCTTTATAAAATAAATCAAATATACTCTGTTATGAATACAATTCTTTTAATTTAGAGCAACTTTAAATTCTGAATAATAATATTTATAGTTGATTAATGTGAAGAATGTAAGGGTTTGGATGTAAAATGGGAATATTCTTTACGTTTGAAGAAAAAAAAAGGGAAATAATTACTTGGGTTAGCACTGTTCTTTGTTTAGGGAATTAACCCATAAAAATATAGTATTTAATACAAAACATTACTTAGTATTTTTACTATTTATTTTTTAATATTTGATGTTTTTACTTACTGCAATCAACATACTTGTTATTTGTAATACCTAAATTATTACTACAATATCATTGTACTGTTTATATAGTCTAATGTTGCTCCATTTGCATTATTTTCTTGTTCTGTATTAGTTAATAATTATATGTATATATATTAGGTTAAGCCTTAGAGATAATTAATTTTACTGTGTTAAAAAGAACACAGTAACATAAAGTGTGTAATGGTTTTAGTAAACATTCTTTTAAGGTATTTTATGATTATAATTTAAACATATGTATTAACTAACATAAACTTCTAGAGTTGGGGAAATTTTCTGTTAAAAATTTCTAGAATAGATTAACAGTAAAAGATAAATGATGAGATTCACTCACATCTTAACTTGCTTTATTCATTACTCTTAAATTTACCTACTGTACTAGAGTAATACCTCTACGGAGGTGTGGAAAAATACAGCAAGTAAATTTTTGTTATTCTCTAACAAAATATTAAAACCCTAATTCATTCATTCTAGTACATACTTAACCAGAATTTATTTATCTTTGAACAATAAGAGATTTATCTATCTAATTTAAAAACAAATGAATCAGTCATATAAATACCTCAACTCCTAAATTCATACATTCCAGTTCCTATGCCTGCATAGAGAAAATTAAATAACATTTAGAACATGGTAATATAGTAGAGGAGACAACAAGGTAAGGAGCCTGTTCCACCCAACCAATTCCCAAGGACATCTTAGCTGCAAATATTAGGACCCCCGAGCCTGTCCACTGGTCAAACTGGTTGAAAGAATTGGGTGAGAGAATGGGTTATGAAAACCCTTGCAACTCCATAGAGTAATCAGCAGTAAAAATTCTACCTATAGCAGTAAGAACTCAGCCAAAGCAGCTGCACTAGTTCAGTAAATCAGCATTTTCACATTCAAATCTTCTGCTTTTCCCCTCCATCGAATATCTTGTGCAAAAATTTCACTCAGAAATTTCACAAGTAAACATTGAAAATCCTCAATTGAATTCGACGGGTAGTTGATAAGCTTCCCTAGGTCTTTTGCGTCAATTTTTCAGTTAATGAGCCACCTGCTTTTGTTCCACTTTCTTGGGGAACATGACCACAAAAATAGGAAATTTGCCTCTTGCAACAGCTAGAAGTAGTTTGAGCATGCTGCCAAGTGTCAATCTTCTCTCAACCCAGTTTATTCCACCATGTGGCCAGTAGACACTCATTCAATAGCCTCCTTAAGGTGTTGTCTCATATTTTCTTTATTAATTAATAAAACATTTAGCAAATAAATACAATCATCCTTGACCCCACTTGGTCAATAATTACAAACTTTACAATAAAATTAAAACATAATTTCTTCTCAAACATTAAAATGTTACTGCAATTCGGGGTACATGAAATACACACCCCCTTAAATATAACATCGTCCTCAGAGCTACCTTGGAATAGAATTGGATATATTGCCCGTATATGACTCTCCAATTCCTAGGTTGCTTCTTCTGGACTAATTTGCTTCCATTGCACCTTCACCTGTCCAATGGTGTGATTCCAAAGAAATATCTCCCTCTTGTTGAGGATACAATCTGGTTCTAGTAAAAAATCTCCTTCGTGTTCCACCTGCACCTCATTCCAATTTATAACATTGGTAGCATCATGTACATATGTTTTTCAAAATAGAGATACGAAAGACATTATGAAACTTTAAATTTGGTGGTAAATCCAGTTGGTATGCCACCTATCCCATTCTGGACAATATTTCGAAAGGCCCACAAAATATGGGTGCCAACTTAGCACAACTTCCTAATTTTAAAGAACTCTATTTAGGCCTTACATTTATGAAAACATGTTCACCCCCTGGAAGTATTTTTGAGTTCATTTAAGATCTGATTGAATTTTCTGTCTATCTTGTGCAACCTTTAAATTACCTTGCACCTATTTTACAATTAACTCCATCTCCTTTAATAGCTCAGGTCCTATTACTAACCTGTCAACTGGGTTACTCCATGAAATAGGAGTATTGCACTTTTTGCCATACAGAATTTCAAATGGGTTGTATTTTGTTGAAGCTTGGTAGTGGTTGTTGTACGCAAACTCTACCAAGTGTAATTAATCCTACCATTTACCTGGTTTTTCTCTAACATACATCCTTAGCATATATTTCAATATTTGATTTACTATTGTACAGGATAATTCACCTAATAACCTAGGTCTGGGGGGTTACCAACATACTCATAACTTGCAGACAGTTTGACTCTAAAAGCATAGAATAGGAAATAGGAAAGTAGAAGGACTTACTTGTATTAAACGAAGGTTGATCCTTGCTATATTCTTCCTCTATGATCCACTTCCAAAGTCTCCAGGATAGTTCCTCTTTCACCTGTTAATAAACACTCTTCCAGATACAAAGCAATTCATATATATAGATGCAGGTTAGGAAAATCATATATCATGTTGAAATGTAAACATTTACCAATCCACAAGATATGAAACACATATGGAAGAATTAATATCTTTATTAAAAATAATAGAAAGAGTTTAGGTTACAACCCAATTTCTGAACAAGGACTCCTCTTTCACCAAAGGACTCTGAGTTTCTCTGCTCCAAAGATATCTGTAGACAATCCACTAGCATAACTTTGCTCTCCAAGTATATATCCCCACCACCCTCCCCAAGGCCTCTATTTATATGGATGAAATGAGGCAGTTCTCGAAGGTTAGGGAGGTTGTGGCAGTTAAGAAGATTAAGTTAAATGAGTAAATTAATCTTCCATTAGCGCGTGTTTTTAAATATTAATTTTGAGGAAACCATACACGGGTCTATAGTAGAGCAACCCGCGTATGATACGTGACTCTATACAAGTGCAACCCGCGTATACATGTATGCGCGACCTACTGAACATAATACTCGCGTATGATGCGCGAGATGCCAATAGATATAGTCGCGAATGCTACTCAAAATCCCAAAATGGAAAAGTAATCAGCTGGGCATATAGGCAATGTATTTCATCATCAACCAAGGTATAATGAAACTAGGCAAACCTCAATCCATAAGTGTCCTTTTGTGTGCCGACATGAGGAATATGAGTACTCGGATGGAGAGGTGCCATTCAGGTGTATAACAGATGCCCCCTAATGTGTGAGGTCAGAGGGGAACGATGGACGAAATACATTATAATAGTTAACTATGGAGAGAACTCAGAAATCTAGTGGAGTAGAAGGAGTACCTGAAACAAATACATAGTAATGTCAAATAAAAAGTTACATCTGAGGATGCTATGTTCAATTTATTGTAACACTAGCTCCTTTACAATATTTGAGTACATCATATGATACAGGTAAAAACCACGTATTTACAAAGGTGGAGCAAAGCCACAATACAATAATGATGAGTCTTCAAAGATCTGGAAGCCAGATATAGAAATGGAACATAGTCTTGTGCAACTTAGTTCATAAGTAAAGAACTAAGGTCTTCATAAAAGATCCCAAAGAACCAGTACAATCCAAGCCATGTGAATAAGGGTAAGCTGAAGTCGAACATGGAAAGGATTCAACAGTTTGTCAACCAATAGATGATAATTGACAACTGAAGCAAAGGAGTTCACCAATGATGAAAGTGAATCCAGAGGTACCATCGTCAAAAAACTCTAGGTCTTCGTCATCAGGAAGTACTGAAATGGAACCGTACTATGATAGGGAAGGCAATAGATCCTCCAACGGATCACAAGAGTGACTAAGAACTTGGAAAAAGAAGGGAGACACAAGTAAACGGATAACAGATATAACAATGATAGGATCAGGTGATAAATCAGACATTGGGTATAATCCTTGAACAGTGAGCATGACACAGAGATGACCCAAGGCAGCATACAATGGATAGATAGAACAACTAGACTTATCTGTCATGTAGGAGACATGAACAGATTCCCCAGGTATAATGGACAAGAGGAGGAGTCAAAACTCAAAGTGATAGCTGAACACAAGTGTATACTGAAACATGGATATCGGAAGGAAAAAAGTGCTATGTTCAAGGATGACATGCTGCCATTACTGAAAACAAGATAAAACTTCTTCCTTACCTTCCCTATTAAGTTTTAACGAGTCCAGGAAAGCCAACTCGGTTCCCTCTTCATTTTTTAACAAGCTTGAAGAGATGGGAAAATAATGCTTGATACATTCATCCGTGGATTTAATGAACCCGAACTAGTACATGCTCATGTGGTATTTTCATATTTAGAGAGTCTGAAAATGCCAAGAAGACTCCAGGGGGGTCCTTTTTCGTCCAATTTATCTCTTGAGGCCGAAAAAGTATAAAACAAACCACAAAAGAACTCTCTTAACTTCCGAAGAAGAAAAGGTGAACCTTTTTCGTACTTAGTCAGGGAGGTCTGAAAAAGGTTAAATTACCACCTACCCAACGCTCCTTCCATAACAGCATAAAATAGCTTGAGTTTTACGAGTGTGAAGGAAAGAAAGATCACTCGAAAAGATCCATTTGGTTACAAGAAATGGGGCTTACAACAATAAAATCGGTGCTTTGTTCTTAAGTGTTTAATGAGCATGACAAAGACACAAAGTACACTCGGAATCTTTTTCATGTTTAGGTCCAGAGCACGAAAAATAAAAAGTAAGCTCAAACCGGGTGTTCCTTTTCCGTAAATTTAATTCCTCGAGTCCGAAAAAGTGATAAACCTATACCTGAGAATACTCTTCTCAATTCTGAAGAAAAGAGACTGATCCTTTCTTGTATTATTCCGCATGGTCCGAGAAAGAGATAACCTACCACCAATGCGGATGCCCATTCACATATTCTTAGCGAGCCTGAACGGACAAGTTTACTTGGCAGTCAAGTCTATTTTGAAGGAGTCAGACTTGGGCCTAAAGAAACTCCATAGGGCAGGGAGTCCTATAAAGGGATAGCTTGTAAAGAGAGATTCAGAAGAAGCTCTATTTGGCGTGAAAAATAGCTATGAGGAAACCCCAGGGCCTGAAATAGTGACGGAAATGAGTACCAAAGGATGGCAAGGGCATATAAAGATGATACTCATCATCAACCAAGGTATAATGAAACTAGGCAAACCTCAATCCATAAGTGTCCTTTTGTGTGCCGACATGAGGGATATCAGCACTCGGACGGAGAGGTGCCATTCAGGTGTATAACATTTACCCTTTCAGTTTGTCCATCTATCTGGAAATGAAAAGATGTACCGAAATTTAAAGTAGTATTCAGACCTTTAAATAGAGACTTCCAAAAATTTCCTGTAAACTTACGGTCCCTGTCAGAAATTATAACTTTCGGTATCCCATGTAAACAAAATATTTGTTTCATAAATATTTTAGCAATATTAGTAGCCTTGTGGGTGGTCTTTACTGGTATAAAATGAGCTTGTTTACTGATTTTATCAATGACTACCATAATCAAATCATTCTAATTCTGATTTCTAGGTAAACATGTAATGAAATCAATAATGATTATTTCCCATTTCCATCTAGGGATTGGTAATGGCTGTAACAAACTGGCTGGATGCTGGTGTTCAGTCTTAACCTGTTGACATTTGAAACACTTGGTAATATACTATGCTAACTCATTTTTGATATTTGTCCAAAAATAATCTTTCTGCAACATGGTTATGGTCTTTTGATAGTCAAGATGTCCTGAGTAAGGAGTCTTATGTATTTCATTTAAAATCAACAACTTAATTTTAGGTGCATTAGGTATATACATCCTGTCTTTGTAAAGTATTAATCCTTTATAATTTAAAATATACCTTGTACTTAAACTTTCAGTTAAATTTTATGCCACTTTAGCTTGTAATTTCTGATAATTTTCATCCAATTGTACACCTTCTTCCAGCTGATATTCTAAATCAGTTTTATAAGTACTAATTATTGACACAAATATCAATCTTTCATTTCTACTTAAAGAATCAACGACTTTGTTTTATTTTCCCTTGATATGTTGGATCTCGAAATCGTACTCGCCAAGGAAAGCTAGCCACCTAAATTTCCTTGCGTTTAAATTTTGTTGATCCAACAAATATTTTAAAACCTTATTATCTACAATTAACATAAATCTTCTTCTGATTAAGTGATGGTTCCACATCTTCAAAGCATGTATGACAACAACCAACTCTAAATCGTAAGTAGCCTAGTTTTTCTTATGAATTTTAAGTTTTCTAGATTCATATGCAATTATGTGTCCTTCTTGATTTAAGACCCCACCAAGACCATCATTGCATGCATCAGTGCATACAAGAAAGTCCTTCTTAGGATCAACAATTCTTAAAATTGGTGCAGTTGTTAATAATGTTTTTAATTTCTTAAAGCTTTCTTCACATTTTTTATTCCACTCGAATTTCTTTCCTTTCTTCTGTAAAGAAGTTATGGTATTTGTGATTCTTGAGAATCCCTCAATGAATATTTGATAGTAATCGATGATCACCATGAATGACCGTATGTCAGTCACATCCTTTGGGACCGACCATTTTTCAATTGCTTTTATCTTTTCTAGATCAACCGAGATCCCCTCTTTAGTTATCACATGACCCAAGTATTGTATTTTATATTTAAAGAAGTTTCACTTACTGAACTTAGCATAAAGCTGATGTTCCCTTAACACTTGTAATATAATTTTAAAATGCTCCTCTTGTTCTTCTTTAGACTTAGAGTAAATTAAAATATCATCAATAAAAACAACTACAAATTTATCGAGATATTTATGTAATAAATTATTCATTAAACACATGAAGACAGTTGGGGCATTACTGATCCCAAATGGCATGAAAACAAACTCAAAGTGACCATATCTGGTCCTAAAAGCTATTTTAAAAATATCTTCATATTTGATTCGAACTTGATGATAACCAGATCTTAAATCAATCTTTGAAAATATTGTTGCTCTGTGCAGCTGATCAAACAGATCATCTATGCGAGGCAACGTGTATCTATTCTTAATAGTCATTTTATTAAACTGGCGGTAATCAATGCATAAGCATAGAGTATCGTCCTTCTTTTTAACGAAAAATGACAAGTGCTCCCCAAGGAGACACACTTGGCCTTATATACTTTTTTTATCAATAAGTTCCTTTAATTGTGATTTTAATTCGTTAAGTTTCAAGATATTCATCTGATAAGGAGCTTTTGAGTTGGGTACTGCACCAGGTGCCAACTCAATAGTGAAATATAGTTCCCTTTTAAGAGGTAGTCCCAAAATTTCCTCTGAAAATACATCTGAATACCCCCTTAGGATTGGAATATCTTCCAGTTTTACTTCTTCATCAGTTAGAGTTACAGCAAAATATTTACATCCTTTCTGAATAACTCTCTTTAATTTCAAGGAAGATATTTTTCTGATTTATTTTTTTCTAAGAATTCTTGTTACGGTTACTATTTCTCCTTCATTATTTACACATGTAAAAGTTTTATCAAAATAGTTCAAAACTACTCTATGTTGTTCTAACCAGTCCATACCAATTAACACGTCATAAGAGCCTAACGGAAGTACATTTAGCTTCATAGAAGTTTCAAACTGATTCATAAATAAAGTACAGTATTTTACAAAATTAATCACTTTTCTTTTTTCTCCTGTAGCTAGTTGAACCAGCCATGACTTTGTAAACTTTTCTACTGGTAAAATGCATTTTTCTCCTAAACTAGGAGAAACATAAATTAGGCTAGCCTCTCGGTAAATTAAGATATAAATGGGTGTTTGATTCATCTTACCTTCTACTTCCACCATGTAAGTTTGATAATCATCCTGCATGTTTTCCATTGCCGAGTTGATCCTGGTAATCCCCCTTGCTAAGTCACCAACAGTCATCTCTTCCTGCACTGTATGAATTTTTCTAGTGGTCTTCTTTTTGTTAGGGAAGACTGATGCATAGTGAGGTCCATTAGAATACCAACATTTTATTGGTTCTTTACGTTCATTATTCTTAACGTAGTTGCTGTGATTATTAGCAGGTTCTTTATTTCTAGGGCCATTAGGGTTTGACTATGAGTTAACTTTATTTCCTTGGAAATTATTATTAGGAAAATTACGTGCATTATTATTTCCAAAATTTTTATTAGGTGTGAAACCCTTCTTTTTATGCTCAAAATTATTAGACCTCTTGGCTTTCCAGTTTGGCATGTTTCCATTTTTCGGTTATGCTCATAGCATAAATTTTCCTTTCTCATAGCCTCTTCCAAGGTTTTAGGGTTATCGTATTGAATTCTGTCTTTAATGTGAAAAGGTAAACAACTCAGAAACTGTTGTACCTTAGGATTCTCATCAACAATGTAAGGTACTGTTGGGATTCAGCAACAACCCCTTCATTTTTCATTAAGATGAAGGGAGATCAGCTCTCTTTTATGATTTACCTTTAAATATTATAAAAGAGTGCCTTCAAAATCTTCGATTTTGAAGGTACTCTCAATTGTAGAAGAGTCAAATGACAACATTTTCATAATTTTGATAATTAGCAGCTGTCAATTTCATAAATTTTTATATAATCAATTCTATCATTAATTAATCTATCTGATTATATATGTTGATTTAAGAAATTTAAAGGGATAGTATGCTAATTAGAGTTCAACGAAGACACATTTTGAAATTGTTTGAAGTTGGTTATTGATAAGATATTAAAAGTTCTTAAAATCCCTAGAACTAAAGGTGAATTATTAAATTAAAATTCTTATTAGACCTAAAAGTTCACATTCCATATGTAACTTAATATCATATCATTATTTTGTAAAAATTGTGTGAAAAAGCAAATAAATGAGTATCATTTTGAAATATTCATATGTCATACTTTTATAGCTTTGTATCCTATCAAATTCGATTTGGGATATTAATGGATGGGATTTTGTAAAGTTTTAAAACTATATTTCAAAATGAGACGTTATATATATATATATGGCTTAAGTGTTAATTCAGATCATTAGTTAGTTGTATTGCAAAACATTAGGGTTTACTGTTTTGACACTATATATCGTCATGTTAATAAACGCGACCAACTTTCACGTATAATCTAGAGGAGATCATCAATTGACTATTTTTATGAGGATACATGACCCATATGTCAAATAAATAACACCTGTTACTTGGATCGCTGCGTTGGCATGAAGATTTGGCTAACACCTTTCGTTTTAATTGACAGCTGTGAATGTATTAATGAATCGTATCAGCAGGATTTAATGTTGTATATGACTGATAACCATTCCATTTTGTGACGATGTACGAGCTCATCATGCCAAATTGTGTGTAATCAATGTCTTGATTTATGATTCATCAATCAAATGATCCCTGATATATAGAATTGGTTAAGATTTACAGTTAGTCGTGGCTAGTCATGCATTTATCATAGCAGAACACTGGCTATAGTGTTCATCATCTCTAAATTCGATTAAAATGGCCAAACTTAGATCCCTCATCTCTATCAGGTATGAAACATATGAGGATTTGACATTTTGCATCATGTCTTACACCTGGGTGCCCATCCCTTCCCTCTTCACAACTCCATTCATTTCATTTCGTAATAAAGATAGTGGTGAGGAAGCCATGGCTCCGCTTAGTCGTTTTCAAATCTCAGCGTCAGATCTTGTTGAAGCCGATGAGAAAGTTGCCCTGCTATTTGAAAATATTGGATGGGGTAGTTTTTCAAGTGCTTTAGTGGCCATAACATGGAGGTTACCAAACTATTTGCTTTGAGTTTGAAGGAAAATGTGGCACAGATTGGGGATTTCAAATTCATCATTGATGAAGACAAAATTGTAGAGGCTACGAAGCTTCCACAAACTGGAGAGCGATGGTTTAAAGGTGGGAAAGTGATTAAGAAAAAGTGTCAATCCTTGCTGTTTCCCTTGTCGGCTAGTGCAAAACTGAAAATAGCGGTTTCGGTTAAGTTTCTGAAGCCAGAATGGTGAGCATTCTATGAGATCTTGGTCATGTACGTATCGTGTGATAGACAATTCTCTCACCTGCATTATTATCACCTACGACTACTGTTAACATTAAAAGGATGTAAACTTAATTTGTCATTTTACCTATTGCAAAGTCTGAAAAAAATGTCGCATTTGGTTCAAAGTTTCGGTAATTCTGATAGAAGTCTATTTCATCATGGTTTAGTCAAAATTATAATACAGCATCAACTGTTTCTTAATGGTAAATCGTGGGATGAGTTTTTAATTGAATGTCAATTAGGGCCGACTCAATATTGGCCAAACCCTCCACCAAAGACCTGTAGGAAACAAAAGGCTACTGTCAAATCCGAAGTTAGTAATGTTCATGAGGCTGAATCAAAAGATAAAGAGCTTCAGGAAGCCAATCCACCCATAAATACTGGTATTAGTGATGATGGGGTCGGGAACATAGCTCCTTGTTACTCTGAAACAACCTTGAACCAATCCCCATCTGACAAACGTTGTAGTACACCTACAAAGAAAGGGGACAAATTAACCAAAACTGGAGATGTTAATGCTGTTGATTATAAAAACCTCTCTGAGCTAAATACCCCTCGTAAACATGGCGACGAGTCTATGCATAAACTAGAACAACTAGTGTAGGTATGGTGTGACAGAGGGGGTTTTGAATCAAAAAATCTTGTGTTTGTTCATACAAGGAGAATTACTAGAAGCATGAATAATACACCTATAGCCTCTGTTCCTATGACTAATCAACAGAGTACTCAGCCAATGATTATCCATCTCGAGGACGACTTTCCATCATCGGTTCCTGAAACTACTTATATGGATGAACCTACTCTTATAAAGAATAATAGTGCAAAATTGGCTAAAGACATTACAGAGTCTGGTAAGGAAGAAGTTGCTCCATCGTGTATGGATGAATATGGTTCAGGCCCCGAGCCATCCTTTTTGAGTTTTCCATCACCTAGTCAAGACATAGATAATCTTGATTCTTCCTAGGCAGCTGATACGTGTCATGACAAGGAGGAAGAAACTCTCCAACAGATCCTGGATAGGGTATATGAGACTAAGATTATAGAATTGAAAAATGAATTTAAACAATGTCAATATAATGCAGCTTTAAAGGAGGTGGAAAATAAGACGTTCAGAGAAGAATCATTAAACTGGATTAACAAGTGGAAGGAAGTGAACATAAAAAAAACCAATACAAGAAGGAAAAAAAATCAATGATAGGTACAAATCAACATTTGCTTGAACAAGTAGAAAAGCAAAAGGTAGTGATCATCAGGCTTAAAACCAAACTAGCCAAAGCCAAAAGAGTGGTCGATTTACAAAATAGAACCTGATGATTATTTCCATTTTTAGTTATATGGTTCGTCTCTCTGTCAACCGGTAATAAAAGATTTTTGTGCATGCCTGTAAAGTCGCAGATTTTACAGGCACACATATAAATTATGGTTTCTTTTGTTATTTATGTTAAAATTGGTTTTTAATAAGATTCTTTTGTTTATTTAAAACAGGTGGGCATGTCATCGCTATCCTCTACAGTTCCAAGACGTTTCTAATATTATGGATTTCAGTTGGAAGACGTGGATGTTTATTGAAGATGGGAATTTCGACACAGCCATGAATTTGCCAGTTCATTTAAACTAGCAAATGTTTTAGGCTAGTTGTTTTTATTGTTATCTTCTAGTGACAAGCGTTTGTTGAAAAGAGTCGATGCTCTTTGATAGCGATAGGACTCCTATAGTCTTGCATATAGCATTTTATGGAAAAACTGAATCAAAATATTGGTAGTATTATATAAGCTGGTAATTTTTATGAGATAGGGATGGAGTGACTGAGGAGAAACATATTCAAAATATTATTTTGATACTAGTTTTGTTCCTGGCTGAAGTTTTATCTTTGGAAATGGGATGTGACTGGAAATCTCCAAGTTGATATAGCGATTGGTATTATTTTGGATTCTCTAATATTTCAGTATATAATCTTTTATTTTTAACATTAATGCAGTATACTTGGTTATGCTTGTGTTTATTAATCAGTATTACACTTTGTCAACACAATATTATATTTAAATTAGTATGTTATTGTAATTGAATCAATTAGTGTTTCTACTAAGAATTCAAGATATAATGATATATGTATTCATGTCTATTTGATCTCATTTGTATTGTTGTGATGCTTTCATACTGAACATTATCTCTTTTTCAAATATCTAATGTTGGTTATTAGTTGTTAATTAATTAGACATTTCAGAAAATTTGAAGTAATTGTTTATTTCAGTTTTTCTGTCAAGTTACTTTATAGAAGAATGATTTAGTGTGGATGGTTTAAATATTTTTGTTTATATCTTACCCCTTATCTTTCTATTCATCATTATATTAATTAATAATTAATATAATATTCAAAATCGCTCTCAGCTGAGATAGGATAGATAGGATAGTTTAGATAGTTCAATTATTATTATCCTACTATAGTTTACATTTAACAGTTGTTAAATAGAATTTGTGTAATTTTTAGAATAATTTTAATAGTCTTTTATATTTAAAAAATTAAATATAAAAAATCTTCAAAAATCGAAGACTTTCCTTAAGAAAGAAATTGTAGGATAATTTAGGTAGTTAAAAATAATTTTAGGGTTTATTTATACAGAAATGACATTAGGATAGATTTTTACTGAATTTTAGCTTCTCCTTAAGAGAAAAATTCAGTTGATAGCGGGACCATAACCTACGATATTTTGCTATTCCAAACACACCGGAAGCTGCTTTAAGCTGATTGTGTGGGAAAAATCTCCTTGTTGGCCTAGGTTAGAAAATCAGGCCAACAAATGGCACTAGAAGGAGGGCCTGTTAATGAGTAATGGCAAGTGAAACTAATGAAAAACTTTCAACCAATCAACATCCTCCAAAAGTCAGTAGATCACCGTTTATAGAAACTGTTAGGAGCATCCTCGAATGTGATCCTATTACATCTCCTTTTACTCCTGAACAAAGAACTCAAACTTTAGAAGAATCACGACATATTCTTACGAGAGCATACGCTAATCAACTTGGTGTATCTCCAATAGATTATGGTCTACCTAGACAACAGCGACATAATCCACAATTGACCATAGTTACTCAAGATTTGGAAGTAGTTGATAGCACTCCCCATCATCAGATTGAAAGTCATCAAAGGAAAACTACTCAAACAAACACTGCTAGAAGATTAACTGCAGAAGGAGGTTTTGATCAGCCACCTTCTCCTCCAGAAACACCATCTGATAGTCCAATATCATCCAATTCAGGAAGTTCCTCAAGTTCTGAAAGAAGTCCAATGGTAGGAAACGTACCTATGGGGGGAGGAGGCAATCCTCCACCTAATCCACCTAATCCACAACTCCCTTGGCTAAAAGAACAACTGTTGTAGCTGTCCCTGGTGTACAATATCCTTTGCCTAAACACTCAGATAAACTTCTTCCTAAGTTCAACCCAGATGACAAAGAACCTGCAGAGGTGCATGTAGACAAATTCATGTTAGTTGTTCAAACCTTGAATGTTCAGCATGAAGATGTAGTTTGTCGATTGTTTCCTTTAACTTTCGAAGGAAGAGCTTCTACCTGGTACTTTTAGTTAGTACAAGGATCAATCACAAACTGGGGTGAATTTAATAAAGCTTTTTTAGATAAATTTGGGGAAGATAAAACACCTGCTCTTTTAGCTCTAGATTTATCTAGGATTAAAATGGAACCTAAAGAAAGAATTAAAGATTTTAATCAAAGGTTTCTGACATTAAAAAACAAAATTCCTATTGCTTCCCAACCACCTGAGAATATAATTATTGAAAATTATACGTCATCTTTACCAAAATATTATGGGATGTTCGTTAAGAGAGCTGGGAAAACAACATTAGTAGAAACTTTTGAGGAAGCCATTAAAGTCGAGAAGGATTCTATGTCCTATGAACCAGATAGAAGTGGGAAATCTGATACTTTTCCCTATAGGAAGACGGAAAAACTCAATTCAGAAAAATACAAAGCATTTGATATAGAACAACTGCAAAATGCTATTCGGACATTAACCAATGAAGTTGTAGGATTAAAGAAAACCAATTCTGAAGCTTCTCCTTCTAGGGGATATTTCTAAAATCAGTTTAGACAAAACATAAATACAAATAATAAAAATACACCACCTGACATAGCAGCAAATGAAGAGATTTTTAATACAATTCGAGCTACTTTATCTTTATATGAAACTCCTTCCAATTAAGAAATAGCTGAAAAAGAAGAAGAAGAGGAATTAGAAAATGATGAAGAATTAGAAGAACCTCAACAAGTTAACGGTCATTTCTGGGACAGTCTTGTAAAAGAATATGAGAGTAAAAGTCCTCCTATAGGACAACATACCTATAATACTCGTAGTAGAACATTCGCAAACACTCCTGGAGCCTCGTCAAGTTCTACCCCAAATAATGACAACAATAATGCATAGCCTAATAAACAAACTCAATCTGGGAAATAGACGCAATCAACCAAAATTACCCAGCCTATTCAAAATACTCCAAAATTAGATTTACAATATGATATAATTGAAGATTTAAAGAAGACACGTGCAAACATCAGTATGTACGACCTTCTTCAAATTTATCTGATGCCTAATAGTCATGTTATAAATCCCGCCATTAGTTCAATTATTCCTAATGCAAAACAAAATGTTGCTGCAAATAGTTCTAATAATGATTCAACAGCAATTGATAAAGGAAAAGAAACAGCTGACAAAGCCTCGCTTATAGGTAAGAATTCTAAATCAACCACACCTCCATTCTTACTTACCTTTAATATTTTCAATAGGAATGTTGACAATTGCATGGTAGACTCTGGAGCATCCTCCAATGTGATTCCTTTATTAGTATGCAAGAAGTTGAATGGGAAATATGTTCCATCGAATTTACAAATAACTCAATTGGACAGGACAAATGTGAAGGTTGTAGGGGAAATGAAATATGTTTTATTCAGGATTGCTTGTAACCCTTTGGTTTATCACATTATAGATATTTTTGTTGTAGATATTCCTAATGCATATGGGCTATTTTTAAGTAGGGATTGGTCTCAACAATTGAATGGATTCTTTTCCAAGGACTGGTCAACATTATGGTTACCCAAGAATGGAAAGTCAAATCAAATAAAGATAAATAGAGAAAGATATATGAAACATACTGTCACAGAACTACATGATCCTAGCGAACCTGTTTTATTTTCAGATTTCATTATGGAAAATTACATGCATGAATTGGGATTTGGTAATTTTAAAGCTGAACATTATGCTTTTTCTGAAAATAAACAGCAATCAAAAATTAAAAATGTGACATCTATTTCTCTTGACTCTTCACTCAAAGAAATTATTGATGATGTAGATAATCTTAATATTGTAAATATCATAGAAAGCAAAGTAGTTGTTAATAGTTCTACTTGGACTCTATATTTTGATGGTGCGAAATCTAAAGAAGGAGCCGAAGCTGGTTTCCTACTGGTAGACCCTCAAGGAAATAAAACATGTATAGTTTGTAGGATGGAATTTAATTGTACAAATAATACTGTGGAATATGAAGCTTTAATACAGGGTTTGAAAAAAGCGATTGATTTGGATATCAAAGTATTAATTGCATACAGTGACTCTAAAATCATCGTCAGACAAGTCTGTAACTCTATTCACTGCCTATCTAAACATTTACAGAGTTATCAATGAGAGGTATGGAACCTTATTTCATATTTGGATGCATTTAACATAATTTATGTTTCAAGAAGTCAAAATCAAGAAGCAGATTTATTAGCAAATGTAGCATCAAAGTTAATTCTGTCAGAGAATCTTACACTAGATTTCTTTTCAGTTGAATTGATTTTTAGGCCTTCCATACCAGATAATATTTTTAACTGGCATGTATTTGATAATGATGTGCAGGTGCTGAATTTTCTGATGAACGAGGATACCTTTAAATATTCAGCCATGGATGAAGTTACTCATGATGAAAATCTACGAGACTTTTCGGTAATAAGTGATTTTTGTTCAGTTGAAAAAGCTTTTGAAAAGGTAAAACCAGTCCCTAATTCAGTACTAGGATTAGAAAAATTCTTTGATCTTTAGGATGAATTTAGATCTGTACCTAATTGTAAAACTAATAGCTCTCAAATGAGGTATGAAACCATAAATTTAAGAACATAACTGAATCCCCAAACTATAAATCTAGGTACAGATTGTAACCCTGCAGAAAATACAGCATTTATAAAATTGTTTAAAGAATTTAAATATGTCTTTGCATGGACATATGATGACCTGAAAACCTTCAACACACAAGTCATGCAACACATAATTCCAATTAAACAGGAGTCAAAACCTTTTCAACAAAAGCTAAAGAAATATCACCCGTCATTAGAACCAACAATTAAGAATGAACTAAATAAATTATTAGCTGCCAAGATTATTTTTCCCATCAGACATACTCAGTGGGTAGCAAACCTAGTTCCAGTCAGGAAGAAAAACATAGATATTAGGTTATGTGTAGATTTTAGAAATCTGAATAAGTCTTCTGAAAAGGATAATTACCCAGTTCCTCCCATGGAACAAATTCTTCAAAAGGTGTCTGGGTCTGAGATACTGTCACTCCTTGATGGTTTCTCAGGATACAACCAAATATTAGTTTCCCCAGATGATCAATTGAAAATAGCTTTTAGAACTCCCTAGGGAGCATTACCACAAGATGCCCTTTGGGTTAATCAATGCTGGAGCAACCTTTCAAAGAGCAATGGATATTGCTTTCAGAGGCTTAATTAACCATTTAGTCGTTGTCTATTTGGATGATGTTATTGTATATTCTAAACATTGACCTGATCATCTTAATCATCTTAGATAGGTATTTGAACGATGTATAAAATTTGGAATATCCTTAAATCCTAAAAAACAATATTTGTTGTTTCAGAAGGTATTTTATTAGGTTGCGTGGTTTCAAAACATGGAATCATGATTGACCCTGAAAGAACCCAAGCCATTTCAAAAATAACTTATCCTTCTAGCAAGAAAGCAATGCAATCATTTCTCGGTAAAATAATTTTTTTTAGGAGATTCATTCCCAGTTTCTTCGAAATCATTCGTCCTTTGCAGAAAATGATTAAGAAAGACGCTATTTTTAATTGGGGATAAAATGAAAAAAAGAGTCATTTCAGAAAATTTTAGAAGCCATTTCAGAAGCTCCTAGCCTTCTAAGCCCAGATTTTAACAAAGATTTCATATTGTATACTTTTGCTTCTGATATTTCATATGCAGCTGTTTTAACTCAATTAAATCAGCAAAATAACAAAGTACCAATCTCCTTCATGAGTTCAAATTTTAAAGGTGCCGAGCTTAATTACCACGAGGTTGATAAGCAAGCCTTTGCTGTGTTTAAAGTTGTCAAACACTTTCATCCATATTTATTGAAATCTAAAATGAAAATAATAGTCCCTTATTCCTCAGTCAGAAACTTGCTAGTGGAAAAGGATTTAGGTGAGAAAAGAGCACCTTGGATGACAGCCCTTCAAGAGTATGACTTAGAAATTAAAACCTCAATGATAGTCAAAGGTCAAGGATTATGTAAATTAGTTGTTGAAGCTGCTCATCTACCTAATAATAAAACTGAAACTGTCATTGATGAGGTTTTACTTACCAGAGAAATTTATTTTATCCTCCACCACAATATTCCTGGTATACAGACATAAGAATACTTTTGGAAACAGGAACTGCTCCTAATTACCTAGAACCAAGGAAGAAAAGAGCACTTAGATTGAAATATGCTCCTTATTTATTAATTGATAATGTCCTCTTTCGGAGAAATTCAGACGGAGTATTGCTTCAATGTCTAGACAAAGATGAAACGGAAGTAATTCTGAAGGAGTTACATTCTGGACCAGCATGAGGTAATTTTGGTGAAGAAACTACCACGCATAAAATTCTTAGGGATAGCTATTATTGGCCTACCTTGTTTCGAGATTCCTATGCTTTTGTTAGAAAATACCAGGATTGTCAACTTGTTGTGGGAAGGGTTAAGAAACCTGCTTTTCCTTTACAACCCATTTCAGTGGAAAGGCCCTTTTAGCAATGGGGTATTGATATAGTAGGGCCAATAAATCCTCCCTTATCTAAGCAACACAAATATATAATAACTGCAACCGATTATTTTATTCGTTGGGCAGAAGCTGCACCATCAAGGATTGTAAATACCAATTAGTTTATATTATTTTTAGAATTCTTTATCATAACAAGATTTAGTATTCTAGATTCCCTCATCTTTGATAATGCTTCATATTTTTCATCAGTTGAGTTAACTAAATTTTCCTTAGAGAAGGGAATCAGAATCAGGTATTTAGCTAACTACCATCCTCATGGAAATGGTTTAGCTGAATCAACAAACAAAAATTTACTGAAAATTCTCAAAAGAACTATTTCAGTTCACCATCATGATTGGCATACAGAATTGGTCAATGCACTTTGGGTAGACAGAGTAACTCCTAAGGCTGCGATAGGTAACTCACCCTTCTTCTTAGGGTATGGAACTGAAGCTATTTTACCACCAAATTTATTTTTACCTTCATTGCAGTTAGCTCAGTGTATTCAAGATGAAGAGTGTCTAGCAATGGAAAAGAGAATTAATACTTTGTTAAAGCTTGAAAAATAAAGAGAAAATTCAAAACAGCACTTTACAAAACATCAACAAATTGTGAAGTCTTGGTTCGACCAATCCTTCAGATCCAATCGAGAATTTCAGGTGGGAGACTTAGTTTTAAAATGGGATAAAGTTCATGAGGAAAACGGAGATTATACTAAGTTTCAAAAGCTTTGGTTAGGTCCCTTTGTTATTGCTAAGAAGATAGGTCCAAGTACCTTTTGATTACAAACACAGTGAAGGTTAGTTCGAAACATTCCCAGTGAATGGATTGATCTTGAAAAAATATTTCTGTTAATATTTTTGTCTTAAAATGTATATAATTTGTTTTCTGTTTGTAAATAAATTTATATTATTATATATAAACTAAATTATAGTTCATAGAATTTAGGGATGATGATGAATTCATAAAACTTATGTAACTTTAAACATCATTCCGTTATTGCAGCAAGTTTTAATTCTGTTAATCAAATATTTTAGACTGTCAAATTTTGTGTATAATCAGTTAGTAATCTTTAGTTAGCAACTGAAGAAATAAATGTAAATAAATAAACCTTCTAGTTGAAAAAGAGTCAGTTCGCTCATGAGCTTAAAAATTATGATACTAGACTGAAATCTTTTAAAAATTTGTTCAGGATGATCAAGGTTTCTTAAATCTATAAAAGACCTATCATTATTTTATTTTTAAGTGTTACTCAGATTATTCCTCACCTTTTTATTTCTTATAAAAGTTGGGATATCTTATTAAATGTCTTTTTCGAAGCTTGTACTTTGAAAAACTCTTACAAATCTCTACCATCAATCTTCAAAAAATATTTACAATCTAAAAACTTTTAGAATTTGTTCCAGTCAATAAAATGCTAAAATGAGAGACAGAAGGTCTTAGTAATAAGCCAGTATAATCAGAATCACAAATATCACTAGTATGACATTATTAGGAAACTAGTAATGGATTTTGGTTTTAAAAAACCAAGAGATAAGGGGTCTCATCGCGAGCCAGCTGATTCATTTTCTGGTGATATTAATGACTGACCTTACCATTTGGTCACCATGCTAGGTAATGATCTCTTGTTTTATAAAATTAAAAAACTTCAAAATTAGTAAAGAAAACATAATTTTGATTGAAGAATAGGAGGTCTCATCACGAGCCGGCCTAATCATGATCATCAGTGCTGTCTGGGATAACTTCATTTCTGATCGCCAGGGTGATGGCTTTTGGTTTAAAAAATCACAATACAAGAGGTCTCATCACGAGCCAGCTTTCTTATTCCAGACAACTCTCGTAAAAGATACTATCACATTGGGACACCATACCTAGATAGTAGTCTTTAGTCAGAATTATTGTTTAAAACAACTGAAAAGCAAACAAAAAGAAAATTATTATGTTTATGGAATAGATTCTGGAAAGTTTTCAGAAAAGTAGATTTCTATATACTATACTGATGGTGTAGGTTATTTTTTCTATGAAGTACTTTGTTTCGATCAGGATATTTTTAAGTTTATCCCTAACTAACTCTCTGTTTCAAAAAATGGAATATTTCTGAGTTATACATATGAGTATGAATAAAAATAATGGTTTTTATTTAGATAAAGAATTTTTTATTGTTTTTAATAAGTTTTAAGATTTTTTTTTATATCGTTTATAAGTTGTATGAGCAGAGACAACTGGTTCACCCAGGTCGTCGCCATTTGTTGGCAGTCAGCAACAACCCCTTCATTTTTCATTAAGATGAAGGGAGATCAGCTCTCTTTTATGATTTACCTTTAAAGATTATAAAAGAGTGCCTTCAAAATCTTCGATTCTAAAGGTACTCTCAATTGTAGAAGATTCAAATGACAACATTTTCATAATTTTGATAATTAGCAGCTGTCAGTTTCATAACTTTTTATATAATCAATTATATCATTAATTAATCTATCTGATTATATATGTTGATTTAAGAAATTTAAAGGGATAGTATGCTAATTGGAGTTCAACGAAGACACATTTTGAAATTGTTTGAAGTTGGTTCATGATAATATATTATAAGTTCTTAAAATCCTTAGAACTAAAGGTGAATTATTAAATTAAAATTCTTATTAGACCTAAAAGTTCACATTCCATATGTAACTTAATGTCATATCATTATTTTGTAAAAATTGTGTGAAAAAGCAAATAAATGAGTATCATTTTGAAATCTTCATATGTCATACTTTTATAGCTTTGTATCCTATCAAATTCAATTTGGGATATTAATGGATGGGATTTTGTAAAGTTTTAAAACTATATTTCAAAATGAGACTTTATATATATATATATGGCTTAAGTATTAATTCAAATCATTAGTTAGTTGTATTGCAAAACATTAGGGTTTACTGTTTTGACACTATATATCATCATGTTAATAAACGCGCCACCTTTCACGTATAATCTAGAGGAGATCATCAATTGACCATTCTTATGAGGATACATGACCCATATGTCAAATAAATAACACCTGTTCCTTGGATCGCTTCATTGGCATGAAGATTTGGCTAACACCTTTCGTTTTGATTGACAGCAGTGAATGTATTAATGAATCATATCAGCAGGATTTAATGTTCTATATGACTGATAACCATTCCATTTCATGACGTTGTACAAGATCATCATGCCAAATTGTGTGTAATCAATGTCTTGATTTATGATTCATCAATCGAATGATCCCTGATATATAGAATTGGTTAAGATTTATAGTTAGTCGTGGCTAGTCATGCATTTATCATAGCAGAACACTGGTTGTAGTGTTCATCATCTCTAAATTTGATTAAAATGGCCAAACTTAGATCCCTCATCTCTCTCAGGTATGAAACATGTGAGTATTTGACATTTCGTATCATGTCTTACACCTGGGTTCCTATCCCTTCCCTCTTCACAACTCCATTCATTTCATTTTGTAATCACGATAGTGGTGAGGAAGCCATGGATCCGCTTAGTCGTTTTGAAATCTCAGTGTCAGAGCTTGTTGAAGCCGATGAGAAAGTTGCCCTGCTATTTGAAAAGATTGGATGGGGGCAGTTATTCAGGTGCTTTAGTGGCCATAACATGGAGGTTACCAAACTATTTGCTTTGAGTTTGAAGGAAAACGTGGCACATATTGGGGATTTCAAATTCATCATTGATGAAGACAAAATTACAGAGGCTACGAAGCTTCCACAAACTGGAGAGTGATGGTTTAAAGGTGGGAAAGTGAATAAGAAAAATTGGCAATCCTTGTTGTTGCCCTTGCCAGCTAGTGCAAAACTAAAAATAGGGGTTTCGGTTAAGTTTCTAAAGCCAGAATGGAGAGCATTCTATGAGATATTGGTCAGGTACGTATCGTGTGATGGACAATTCTCTCACCTGCATTATTATCACCTATGACTGTTGTTAGCATTAAAATGATGTAAACTTAATCTATCGTTTTACCTATTGCAAAGTCTTAAAAAAATGTTGCATTCGGTTCAAAGTTTCAATAATCTTGATAGAAGTCTATTTCATCATGGTTTAGTCAAAATTATAATACAGCATCAACTGTTTCTTAATGGTAAATCATGGGATGAGTTTTTAATTGAATGTCAATTAGGGTCGACTCAATATTGGCCAAACCCTCCCCCAAATACTAGTAGGAAACGAAAGGCTACTATAAAATCCGAAGTTAGTAATGTTCATGAGGCTGAATCAAAAGATAAAGAGCTTCAGGAAGCCAATCCACCCATAAATACTAGTATCATTGATGATGGGTTTGGGAATGTAGCTCCTGGTTACTCTAAAGCAACCTTGAACCAATCCCCATTTGACAAACACTGTAGTACACCTGCAAATACAGGGGACAAATTAACCAAAACTTAAGATGTTAATGCTGTTGATTATAAAAACCTCTCTGAGCTAAATACTCCTTGTAAACATGGCGATGAGTCTATGCATAAAATAGAACAACTAGCGCATGTATGATGTGACAGAAGGGGGTTTTGAATCAAAAAATCGTGTGTTTGTTCGTAGGAGGAGAATTACTAGAAGCATGAATAATACACCTACAGCCTCTATTCCTATGACTAATCAACAGAGTACTCATCCAGTGATTGTCCATCTTGAGGACGACATTCCATCATTGGTTATAGAAACTACTTATATGGATGAACCTACTCTTATAAAGAATAATAGTGCAAAATTGGCTAAAGACATTACAGAGTCTAGTAAGGCAGATGTTGCTCCATCGTGTATGGACGCCTATGGTTCAGGCCCCGAGCCATCTTTTTTTAGTTTTCCATTACCTAGTCAAGACATAGATAATCTTGATTCTTCCCAGGTAGCTGATTCGTGTCATGACAAGGAGGAAGAAACTCTCCAACAGGTCCTGGACTGGGTATACAAGACTAAGATTATAGAATTGAAAAATGAACTTAAACAGTGTCAAGATAATGCATCTTTAAAGGAGGTGGAAAATAAGATGTTCAGGGAAGAATTATTAAATTGGATTAACAGGTGGAAGGAAGTGAACATCAAAAAGAACCAATACAAGATGGAAAAAAATCAATGATAGGTACAAATCAACATTTGCTTGAACAAGTAGAAAAGCAAAAGCTAGTGATCATCAGGCTTAAAGCCAAACTAGCCGAAGCCAGAAGAGTGGCCGATTTACAAAATAGAACCTGATGATTATTTCCATTTTCAGTTATATGGTTTGTCTCTCTGTCAACTGGTAATAAAATCTTTTTGTGCATGCCTGTAAAATCGTAGATTTTACAGGCACACATATAAATTATGGTTTCTTTTGTTATTTCTGTTAAAATTGGTTTTTAATAAGATTCTTTTGTTTATTTAAAATAGGTGGGCATGTCATCGCGATCCTCTACAGTTCCAGGATGTTTCTAATATTCTGGATTTCAGTTGGAAGATGTGGATGTTTATTGAAGACGAGAATTTCAACACAGCCATGAATTTTCCAGTTCATTTAAACCAACAAATGTTTCGGGCTAGTTGTTTTTATTGTTATCTTCTAGTGACAAGTGTCTGTTGAAAAGAGTCGATGCTCTTTGATAGCGATAGGACTCCTATAGTCTTGCATATAGAATTTATGGAAAAACTGAATCAAAATACTAGTAGTATTATGTAAGCTGGTAATTTTTATGAGATAGGGATGGAGTGACTGAGGAGAAACATATTCAAAATATTATTTGGATACTAGTTTTGTTCCTGGCTGAAGTTTTATCTTTGGAAATGGGATGTGACTGGAAATATCCAAGTTGATATCGTGATTGGTATTATTTTGGATACTCTTTATATTTCAGTATATAATCTTCTATTTTTAACATTAATGTAGTATACTTGGTTATGCTTGTGTTTATTAATCAGTATTACACTTTGTCAACACAATATTATATTTGAATTAATATGTTATTGTAATTGAATCAATTAGTGTTTCTACTAAGAATTCAAGATATAATGATATATGTATTCATGTATGTTTGATCTCATTTGTATTGTTGTGATGATTTCATACTGAACATTATCTCTTATTCAAATATCTAATGTTGGTTATTAGTTGTTAATTAATTAGACATTTCAGAAAATTTGAAGTAATTGTTTATTTCAGTTTCTCTGTCAAGTTATTTTATAGCAGAATGATTTAGTGTGGATGGTTTAAATATTTTTGTTTAGATCTTACCCCTTATCTTTCTGTTCATCATTATATTAATTAATAATTAATATAATATTTCAAAATCGCTCTCGGCTGAGATAGGATAGTTTAGATAGTTCAGTTATTATTATCCTAGTATAGTTTACATTTAACAGTTGTTAAATAGAAGTTGTGTAATTTTTAGAATAATTTTAATAGTCTTTTATATTTAAAAAATTAAATATAAAAAATCTTCAAAAATCGAAGACTTTCCTTAAGAAAGCAATTGTAGGATAACTTAGGTAGTTAAAAATAATTTTAGGGTTTATTTATATAGAAATAACATTAGGATAGATTTTTACTGAATTTTAGTTTCTCCTTAAGAGAAAAATTCAGTTGGTAGCAGGACCATAACCTGTGAGATTTTGCTATTCCAAACACACCGGAAGCTGCTTTAAGCTGATTGTGTGGGCATAATCTCCTTGTTGGCCTAGGTCAGAAAATCAGGCCAACAGGTACATAACGTAGTAAACTTAAAAAACTTACTGTTTAACTCCTTCATGTTCATAGTTCCTAACTTCAGTTCATAGAACTCTTTAGCATGCTCTTCATAGTACTGTTCCAACATGAACTTATTTTTAAAATATTTTTTAAAGGTACTCCAGTTAATATTCTTTTCCTTTATTCCTTTTACTCATTTTAATTCCTACCACCAAATATATGCCTTTCCAGTTAAGTTGTATATGGCCATTAAAGCTTTTAACTGATTGGAGTAATTATATATTTGGAAATACTTATTCATTCCAGACAGCCATGATTTGACTTCCTCCCCTTTCACTGTTTCATCGTTGAAAGTTGGTGGTTTTCTTTTCTTAAATTCTCTAAAAATTTCCTCATAAGGCTTATATTTCCATTTTCTAGAATGGTAATTATCCTCACTGCTATCACTAGAGTACTGGTGATTCTGTTGATGTATTTGTAACTTAGGAATGTATTCATATATGTATCTTATGTCTTGTAACCCGATGTTTATTCCGGGATGTATCTATTATGTAATCGAGTCATGTTGTCATGCCCTGATGTTCCGATTGGGAGGATCTATTATGTAAACAGGTCATGTCAAGTCATAGTGGGTAACCCTCCAATTTTCTAAGGGTTAAAGTCCCCACAGTTCCAGGGCACTAGGGTTATTAGACTCTCCTAGTAGAGTTCGGCCCTAGTAGAGTTTTAGTCATGCCGATATTAGTATAAATAGAGAACATGAGTCTCTATTTATCACACAACTCACACACACTCAAGTGTAGCGCATAGTTGAGGAAGGAGAAGACACTGGGGCTAGACAAGAAGAATATTACTACTGTCGGGATATCACTTACTATTTTGGGATTTTCTATTTTGATGTTGATTCTATCTCTGAGGAAGTTGTAGGGTTTTCTCCTTTATGGTTTCCCCTAAGAAAAACACGGTGTTCATTGCCTCTTTTGTTTGATTGTTGTGCTTGTTATTCTCTCAGTTAAAGATCCTAATAATGCTACCTTAATGTTGGAAAACTAACATGGTATCAGAGCTAACCTGAGAAGAAGACACTATGCAGCTGTGGGAACTAGGGATTCCTAGTTTGTGGATCTTCCTCCACAGATTTTCAACAAAAGTAAGGTGGAATAACTCTCCTCCCTAGGGCACATATTTCTATCGAAGCAGAATCCAATTCTGAGGTTTTTCAATTTTGGACCTGTCACTGCTGTCAGAAATTAGGGATTTTCACAGAAGAGGAATTTTTCAGTGAGCCTAGGCCTGGATTGATCTCCTCTCCAAAAATCGAATTTAGGGACAAATTTCAAGTTATTTGGGTAGATAGAACTCCAGAAAAGAAAAAACCTAATTTGCTCCTAATCCAGTACTGCAGGATTTCAACTCAAGTTTTAGATCCGACATCTTGAACCTGGTAAGATCTAAAATCTTTTGTATTTCCATTTGAGGTTCTCAATTAAGATGTCTCATCATACTAATATTGATGAAAAGCTTGAAGGAGTTGATAGCTTCTGAGCCTGGAAGTATAGGATCTCCTTGGTCCTGGAAGAGAATGAACTAGACTCCTACATCCATGAGGAGGTTCCAGTTCCAGAGGGAGATGAGGAAAAGGCCTTACATAAGAAGAAGATGGTTATGGAAAAGATGATCATTGCTGATTCTATCAAGGATCACCTTATCCCACAGGTGTCCTCTCTCAAGACACCTAAATCCATGTTTGATGTGTTATTTTTTCAACATATAAGCTAGCATTATGATCTTAGGATCTTTTCACTGAGAGAATAACAAGCACATAAATAAAACATAAGAACATCACAAGAGATAAGAGACACAAAGAGTTTTCCTTGAGGAAACCATAAATGAGAAAACCCCGCAACTTCCTTAGAGAAAGAATCAGCACCAAAACAGTAAGAGATCTCCCCAACAGCAGTAGACTTCTTGTCCCAGTAATTTCCTTCTTCACTAGTGCGCCACACTTGAGAGAGTGAATGATGTGTGTACAAGTGATAAATAGAGAGACTCTCACTCTCTATTTATATTCTTCTGTTCACTTGAAGTGCACTTAATCATGTAGGCTCAACTTATAATTACTTACTCGAGCCTACACCTTAATTAGTGTATAATAACTCAAGTTCCCCGAAACTATGGGGACTTACCTAATGACTTGACAAGACTTGTTTACATTATTAATCCTTCCGATCGGAACATCGGGGCATGACAACATGACTCAAATACATAATAGAAACATCCCGGAATAAACATCGGGTTACAATATATAAGATACATAGAAGAATACATTTTGAAGTTACATATACATCAACACTCCCTCTTAACTAGGAAGGTATTCTTTCGACACAATTTTCAGTACTGGTCTTCTTCTCTATATCAGCTGGATCATCTCATCTTCAAGTCATCTTTGTCTTCAAGTCATCTTCATCTTCAAGTCATATTCAGATCTGGATCATCTCTCGATCTGAATCAACACTGGTGCTATCTCATGATTCTTCTCGTCATAGGAAGGTCTACAGAGCCAGCCCTTTTTCATGCTGGTTGTAGGCTTACCCTCATGTAGGTATTCGCCCAACACTTACATCTGACCTACTCATCAGAAAGGCACGCCCAGCACTCACATCTGATCATATAAGAACCAATCCTATAATCACATTAGAAAGGCCCAGTACTCACATTCACCAGCATGATAGGACACACCTACTATCATCTGTGAAATGGCTTAGCACTTACAACCACCAGCATGATAGGACACACCTACTATCATCTGTGAAATGGCTCAGCGCTTACAACCACCAGCATGATAGGACCCACCTACTATCATCTGTGGAAAGGAACAGTGCTCACATCCACCAGCATGGTAGGACACACCTACTACCATCTGTGGAAAGGCTCAGCACTTATAATCACCAGCATGGTAGGACACACCTACTACCATCTGTGAAAAGGCTCTACACTTACAACCACCAGCATGGTAGGACACACCTACTACCATCTGTGAAAAGGCTCTACACTTACAGTCACCAGCATGATAGGACAAACCTACTACCATCTATGAAAAGGCTCTGCACTTACAATCACCAGCATGGTAGGACACACCTACTACCATCTGTGAAAAGGATCTGCACTTACAATCACCAGCATGGTAGGACACACCTACTACTATCTGTGAAAAGGCACTGCACTTACAGTCACCACCATGATAGGACACACCTACTATCATCTGTGAAATGGCACAACACTTACATCCATCCAGGTGAGAACACATCCTGCTCACAATGATGGAAGGGCATGCACTCATATCTTATCATGAGGGAACACATCCCAGCAATCATATCAGAATGGCCCCCAGTCCTCCTCGACTGAGCTACCTAGTAACTGACCAGGCGCCTCCATTCTCCTAGAGAATGGCAGTTGCCCTTACATCCGATATGCTCGTCGGAATGGCCAACACTCACATCTGACATGGAAGGAACTTAATCCTTTAGCCATGAATAGAATGGTTCATCCCTTACACCTGATCAAGTGGGAACACATCCCTCTATCACATCAAAATGGCTACTCAGTTCTTACACTGAGTGTTCCTGGTAACTGACCAGGTGCCTCCATTCCTAGAATGGCAATTATTCTTACATCTGTCCTACTCGATAGAATGGCCAGCACTCATATCTGACATGGAAGGGAACAACCCTACCACCATGATAGAATGGATCAACCCTTATATCTAACCTACTCATCAGAATGGCTATGGATCTCAGCACTCATATTTGACATGGAAGGAACCAATCCTCTCACCATGATAGAATGGCTATGGGTCTCATCACTTTCTCTGGGAGGAAGCCTCGATCTGGAGAACACCAAGTCTCTCTCTGAAGTACTCGAACTTCATCCTAGCCAATGACTTCATCAATACATAGGCTATATGTTCCTCTGTCGCAACATACATGAGCTTCACTGCTCCTCTCTGCACCATATCCTTGATATAGTGATACTTGATCTCGATATGCTTTGACCTGTCATGGAAGACTAGATTCTCTGACAACTTCACGCAACTCTGGTTGTCACAATGTATACAAGTAGCATCTAACTGGAGATCAAATATATCAGACAGTAGCTTCCACAGCCATACTACCTCACAACTAGCTGAACATGCTGTGACATACTCTGCTTCAGCTGTACTCAGTGCCACATAGGATTGCTTCCTGCTAAACCAAGAGATCACACCTAATCCCATACTGAAGCAACATCCTGAAGTACTCTTCCTGTCAATGGCACTGCCTATCCAATCTGATTCAACATAACCATCCAGGTTAATCTTCTAATTTGCATCGTACTTGAGCCCATAATCAATTGTACCCCTGCATGCTTTGCAACCATCAGGTGAAAATGTCTCAATGTGTTCACAGCAAAGCAAATATCTGGTCTCAGGTACATCAAGGACCCAATCATCTGATGATACATTGTAGCATCAACCGTCTCTGATGAAGCATCACTTAATAGCTTCAGGTTCGATGCCATAGGTGTAGCCAAAGCCTTGCAGTCTATCATCCCAAATCTCTTCAGGATCTCTACTGCATACTTCCCTTGTCCAAGGAAGATCCCATATGTACTCTGCCACACCTCCATACCTAGAACAATAGTTCATCAACACATAACAGGAGTATCACCGGTCTTCCATCTTCAACCTTGAAGCAAAGGTTGGAATCCTCTTTACTCTTAGTAAAGCTTAGATTCATCAGTAATCTATCCATCCTGTCATATCATGTCAAACCTCAGGATCTTCTGTAGTCACTCCCTCTGAAGCGAAGCATCGTACTCACTCTGTCTTCTGTACTCTATGCACTGAAACATTTTATACTTAAGTGACAAGTAGTATCCATCTAGAATCATTAGATACCAAGATCCTCTATTTTGAACTTTTCCAAAAGTTCTTCTCACATCCATCTGTGACCTTGTCATCCTTTATTAACCTTGTAGCAACTGTTAAGATATTCATCAAACTCATCATATATGTGTTATCCCATGGGTGTCTTCTGAACTCGTACAAGGCCTTATTTCATTTGCACACATGATTATGCATGTCATGTGAATTTACTTCTAATAGCTGTAAATGTTTCTTCTTAGTTTATGTCTTCTTTTCCTGAGAAGCCTCGTGCTACGAATATTGCTTTGTATCCCACGATGTTTCCATCTACTGCATAATGGAACTACAAACTTCTCTTCAGGTCCCGATACTGCATCCTAGACATCATTCTTCTTGAACTAGTCTTCCCTTTCTTCTTGGTGGCTGGAAGGTTCTGCATCAATGATGTCACTGCACTCGTCATATTATTTTGAAATGTCGTCACTTGCTCTTCGGAACAAGTCTTCATTCTTCTTTGCTCGTAGGTTATTATGTATGCGATCTTTCCTACAAGTCAAATGCATTTGTATGGTTAGAAACATTTCATAAGGAATATTTATACTGGCAAACACTTATGCATAAATATATGATCATGCAACTATTTTAGCCAATACAACATTCATCCATATCTCACTGAAACTTTCTAGATGCCTTCCATCTCTACTAGGACAACATTGAGATTGTGCACTAATCCAATATGTCAGCAAAGAGGTTTCATTCTAGATAAGTAGAAATGGAGAGTTGTATATAACCATGAGCTACTTACCCATCACATGCATATTAGTAGTATACTGTCATTAATGCAAACATCCTATCATGCATAATACAATAACTGAATATAAACAAATGCATAACAAAACAATGAAATGACAATTGAATACTTATCTTTATTTGTTTCGTGGGTAGACTGCTTCTTGAGCATTTAGCTTCATCATCTTCTTCATTCATGATAGCATCGTTTCTTATCCAAATGCTAGGATGGATAAGAAGTTCTTCAAGAGTTGAGTTCCTCATATTCCTCATCGCTTGAGGGGTCTTCTTTGGATGGTGAGAGTTTGATATTCAATTGCTCCCATCTTCTCTTTTCTTCTTATGAGTCGAGCTTTTTCTTCTTCTCGAAGTATGCTAAAAGTAATCACTTCCTTCTTACACGCATTCCTTGCATGAATGAATCCCATGATCCTGGGAGGCTATTCAAGGTGGCCATCACCACTTCTGCATTCTTCACTTCTTCTTTTACTGCTTCAAGTTGTTCTTGATTTGAGAGACTCTTATGACTGCATGGTCTCTGCATTCTAGATCTTCACATTCTTCAACTAGTTTCTTCAGATCATATTCTGATTTTTGTTCTTCCCTTCAAATAGCTTGAAATTCTGGAAGACCTTCAACAGCTTTGCTTGCAATAGGTAGTGCTCTGTAATGCACATGTGCAAGCCTTCTATGCCAAAGCTCATTTGGCTCTACTGTTTCATGGATCAAGGCTTGTTCTGGATGTCCCTTCAATTTGTACAAGCCTCCTTCTTGTTCTCCAATCACTACCACATCATCGATAGTCTTTTCTTTTGGCCACATGATGACTTGACCATCTATGAATGCAACCCGCATTCCTTTTGCATTAATGCTGAAATCGAGAGAAGGTTCTTCTTGAGTCCTGGAACAAACAATACTTCTTTAATTATTATGGACTTACTAGAGTCTATCTTGTATGAATATTCCCTACTACCTTTTATTGGATATTGGTAGTCATCTCCTAGTTTCATCTTGTGAGGTGATTTATGTTCTGACAGTCTTACAAATGATTCCTTGAATCCCGTCATATGTTTGGAAGCCCCACTGTCTATAAGCCAATCATCACTTCCATGAGTAATGTTACCTGTGAGAGCTGATATTAGAACATATTCATCCTCTCTTGAAGAGTATTCACTTTCATATATGGATCTCTTTCTATATGGTTCATCATCCTCTGTAGCATGAGCATGATGTCTTCTTTGGCCTTGACCAATTTCTTCTTGTGAAAGGCTTCTAACCTCGTCTCCCTCTGAAATTGGAACCTCTATACTCATGTAGGTGTCCAATCCATTTTCTTCAGAAAGATCAAATACTTCTATGCTTGGAATTTGTCAACTTCACCAAGCTTATCATCAATCTGATGTGATAGATCACTTTGAAATGAGAACCTCAAATGAAAATAGCAAAGGATTAGATCTTACCAATTTGAGGTGTCCGTCTTGGTTCCGGTGCTGGCTGATCTAGGGTTTGCCACAGAAACCCTAATTTTAAAAACTTGGAATCCTTTAGATATAATTGGATATACAGATATATCTCTTCAAATGGATCTGTCCAATGTACTCCTTTTCTGAAAACAGTGGAGGGAAGCTCCCGGAACAGGAAGCCCTAGATTTCCAATTTCTTCTGCAGAAATGCCTGTTACTGTTTCTATGATATCTACGAAATTACTGATCCTCTATGTTTGAAATTTATCATTGAGGTAACCTCACATGTCATTGATCCAAAACCATAGGTTTCATCAGAATTGGTTTCACCATTTGGGATTTATGATCTATTTCCCAAGGTGACTTGTTATAGGATTGTTCAGAACAGAGAAGTTGTATGGCATGCCACGTATCACAGGTGTATCTTCTGAGTCTGAAATTCGGACTACTGAAAGTAAAGTCTGTTCCCTTTCTACAACATCTTTAGGAATTCTATTTGGACCTCTTTAGCCCAATATATTGCATATCTCCCCAGATGTCCTGTTTAGGGATGAATTCTAGAAGAGGCTGGAACCCTAACTTGGAGGATCATATCTCCCAGCATATAGTGAATCTGAGGCTGATTTTTGGACACAGTGTTCATCAATATTTTATATTCATTCCTTGGAATTTTTGTCTTCTGATACTTCGCCAACCTTGGAATATAGCGACTTTACCAAAACTTATCAGTTTTAGTATTTAGGGTTTTTCAAGCTCGGGGTCAAACTAGGGTTTGACTTTCCCAGAGATTTACCCAACCAAAATTCTTGATCCAGGTATCTAAACTTCATTTTTGATGAGGAGAACAATCCTATGCTGGTCTCACTCAAAAATTCCTCTTCTATAGAAAGCCCTAATTTCCGCATCGAAAACTGAAAATGCTCAGAATCGAATTCCGCTTCGACAGAAAGATGCGCCCTAAGGAGGAGAGTTGTTCCACCTTACTTCTGTTGAAAATCTATGGAGGAAGGTCCACAAACTAGGAATCCCTAGTTCCCATAGCTGCACAGTGTCTTCTTCTCAGGTTATCTCTGATACCATGTTAGTTTTTCAACATATAAGCTAGCATTATGATCTTAGGATCTTTTCACGGAGAGAATAACAAGCATAGCAATAAGACATAAGCACATCACAAGAGACAAGAGACACAAAGAGTTTTCCTCTGGGAAACCATAAAGGATAAAACCCCGCAACTTCCTTAGAGAAAGAATCAGCACCAAAACAGTAAGAGATCTCCCCAACAGCAGTAGACTTCTTGTCCCAGTAATTTCCTTCTTCACTAGTGCGCCACACTTGAGAGAGTGACTGATGTGTGTACAAGTGATAAATAGAGAGACTCTCACTCTCTATTTATATTCTTTCATTCACTTGAAGTGCACTTAATCATGTAGGCTCAACTTATAATTACTTACTCAAGCCTACACCTTAATTAGTGTATAATAACTCAAGTGCCCCGAAACTGTGGGGACTTACCTAATGACTTGACAAGACTTGTTTACATTATTAATCCTCCTGATCGAAACATCAGGGCATGACAACATGACTCAAATACATAATAGAAACATCCCAGAACAAACATCGGGTTACAATATATAAGATATATAGAAGAATACATTCTGAAGTTACATATACATCAACATGATGCCCTAACCAAATTGTTTGAAGGGAAGAACATAAACCGGAAGATGATTCTGAGAAATAAACTAAAGAATGTGAATATCTAGAATGCAGAGACTATCCAGTCTTACTTTACAAGGGTTTCCTAGATCAAGGAACAATTGGAAGCAGTAGATGAAGAAGTGGAGAATGCAGAAATTGTGATCACCACCTTGAATGGTCTCCATAGGACATGGGACTCTTTCATTCAAGGGATCTGTGCTAGAAAGAAGTTAGTCAAGTTCAGTAGATTGTGGAAAGAATTTTCTCAAGAATAAGCTCAGATAGCAGCTTGAGAAGAGAATATGGGAAGTGAAGATCAAGCTCTCACAATACAATCCAAGAAATCCATATCTAGCCATCACAGAAGTAAGTACTCTCATCACATGAATAACTCTAGAAAGCCTAGAGGTAGGTCCAAATAAATTTTCTATACAGGTGATGAAAAAGGACACTTTGCTAGAGATTGTACTAAGAACAAAACTACCTCTCACAAGAAGAAGGGAAGCAAGAAAATACATCATGCTCATGCTGCAAAGGATGATGAACCATCCAAGAAGAGATCTAGATATGAAAATGAAGATTCTTCAAGTGAGGATGAATATGTTTTGATCTCCGCTCTCACAGGTAACATTACTCTTGGAAGTGATGATTGGCTTATAGACAGTGGGGCTTCTAAACATATGACTGGATTCAAGGAATCCTTTGTGAAGCTCTCAGAACATGAATCACCTCACAAGGTGAAACTAGGAGATGACTACCAATATCCAATAAAAGGTAGTGGGGAATCTTCCTATAAACTAAACTCTAGTAAGTCTCTAACAATGAAGGAAGTATTGTTTGTGCCAAGACTCAAGAAGAACCTTCTCTCCATATCAGCATTAGATGCAAAAGGAATGAGGGTTGCATTCATAGATAGTCAAGTCATCATGTGGCCAAAAGGAAAGACTATTGATGATGCAATAGTGACTGGTGAACAAGAAGGAGGTTTATACAAATTGAAGGGCCATCCAGAACAAGCCTTGGTCCATGACACAGTAGAGCCAAGTGAACTTTGGCATATAAGGCTTGCACATGTGCATTACAAAGCACTACCTCTTGGAAGAAAAGCTATTGAAGGTGTTCTAGAAATGCAAGTAAAACATGATGGGGTATGCAAAGGATGTACAAAAGGAAAGAACACAAAGAAGACATTTACAAGTAGTGAAAGCAAAGCAAAAGGAATCTTGGAAATCATCCACTCCGATGTATGCGGTCCTATGTCATCAAGCTCACTAAGTTGGTATGCATATTATGTTTCTTTTATTGATGATTTTTCTAGGAAGACATGGGTTTACTTCATGAAGAACAAAGATGAAGTATTCAGCAAATTCAAGGAATTCAAAGCCTTGATCAAGAACCATACTGAAAAGAATATCAAGAATTTACGATCAGATAATGGTGGATAATTCACTTCAAATGAATTCAAAGAGCTATGTAAAGAATCAGGGATTAAGAGGGAGTTGTCAACTCCTTACAATCCTCAAAAGAATGGGATTACAAAATGGAAGAACAGAACTATCATGGAAGCTGCAAAAGCAATGCTTCATGATCAAGATCTTCCTATGCATCTTTGTGCGGAAGCTTCTAGAACAACAGTGTATGTATAGAACCGTACTCCACATAGAGTACTCAAGAACAAGACTCCTGAAGAAGTCTTCTCTAGCAAGAAACTAGAAGTCAGCCATCTCAGAATATTTGGCTGTCTTGTATACATACACATTCCAAAAGAGAAGAGAACAAAATTAGATCCTTCAGGAAAGAATGGTATATTTGTGGGATACTTTGAAAGCTCGAAGGCTTACAGAATGTATTTCCCAAGATATAAGAAGATTGACATCAGCAGGGATGTGACATTTGATGAATACATGGCTTACAACAAATCTAGAAAGAAACCTGCTGAAGAACCTGAAGAAGCAGAAGCACCCAGAATTCATGACACAACCATGAAGGAAGAAATTCACGAAGAAGATCAAGAATTTGAAGAACCACAAATACCTATAGATCCACCTCTGGAGAAGAATCCTCATAAGAGGAAAACTGCTTCGGTACAAGAACTTATCCAAGGTGCAAAAAGATATGGGGCTCTAGAAGTGAATCACAAAGAAAGAAAGAGGACCAGATCCTACTCCGGGTATGTAGCCTTACTATGTGATTTCATTGATAAAGAACCTTCCAGTTTTGAAGAAGCAACAGAACGGAAAGAATGGAAGGATTCTATGATCGAAGAGTATCAATCGATCATAAAGAATGATATTTGGGATGTTGTCCCAAGAACAAAAGAGAAGTCAGTTGTGACTTCCAAATGGATCCACAAGATCAAACATGCTGCAGACGGTAGCATTGAAAAATATAAGGCAAGATTTGTGGCTCAGGGTTTCTCTCAGAAAGAAGGAATTGATTATGAATAAACCTTTGTACCTATAGCCAGATACACTTCCATCAGATCAATACCTACTCTGGCTGCAGTGATGAAATGGAAGATACACTAGATGGATGTCAAGACTGCTTTCTTGAATGGTGTAGTAGAAGAGGAAGTGTATCTGGAGTAGCCACTCGGTTTTGAGACACATGAAAGGGAGTCTCATGTGTGCATATTGAAGAAATCCCTGTACAGTTTGAAACAGGTGCCCAGGACTTGGTATGGTAGAATTGACAGCTTTCTATCTAGTTTGGGCTTTACCAAGAGTAAAGCAGATTCCAACCTTTACTACAAGGTTGAGGATGGCAACCTAGTGATGCTTCTACTATATGTAGATGATCTATTTGTGAAATGTATGGATGGGTTGATTGCTGATATGAAGAGAAAGCTTGCTGTCGATTTCAAGATGAAGTACTTGGGTATGATGCATTATTTACTAGGTATGGAGGTGTGGTAGAGCTCAAATGGAATCTTCCTTGGACAAGGGAATTATGTAGTAGAGATCCTGGAGAGGTTTGGGATGATGGACTACAAAGCCATGGCCACAACTATGGCATCAAAAATGAAGCAATTGAATGATGATTCATCAGAGTCAGTTGATGCTACAATGTATCTTCAGATGATTAGTTCATTGATGTACCTAACGAACACAAGACCAGACATTTTCTTTGCTGTGAAAACCTTGAGCCAGTTCTTGACAGATCAGAGAAATGTTCACTTGATTCTTGCAAAGAATATTCTGAGGTACCTAAGGGGTACAATTGATTATGGGCTCAAGTATGAGTCGAATCAGAATATTAACCTGGAGGGTTATGTTGATTCAGATTGGGTAGGCAGTGCCATCGATAGGAAGAGCACTTCAGGATGTTTCTTCAGTATGGGATCAGGTGTGATCTCTTGGTCTAACAGGAAGCAATCCTATGTGGCATTGAGTATAGCTGAAGCACAGTAAATCGCAGCTTGTTCAGCTAGTTGTGAGGCAGTATGGCTACAAAAGCTACTGTTTGATATATTTGATCTCTAGTTCAACATTGTGACAACCAGAGTTGCATGAATTTTCCATAGAATCTAGTGTTCCATGATAAGTCAAAGCATATTGAGATCAAGTATCACTATATCAGGGTATGGTGTAGAAGGGAGCAGTGAAGCTCCGATATGTTGCGACAGAGGAACAGATAGCTGATGTATTGATGAAGCCATTGGCTAGGCTGAATTTTGAGTACTTCAGGGAGAATCTTGGTGTTCTCCAGATCGAGGAGAAAGTGATGAGACCCATAGCTATTCTGACATGGTGAGAGGATTGGTTCCTTCCATGGTTGGATGCAAGGGCTAAGTCATTCTATCATGGTGAGAGGATTGGTTCCTTCCATGTTAGATATGAGTGCTGGCCATTTTGTCGAGTAGGATAGATGTAAGGGAAACTGCCATTCTAGGAATGGAGGCACCTGGTCAGTTACTAGGAAAACTCAGTCTAGGACTGAGAATCCATTCTAATGTGATGGAGGGATGTGTTCCCACTTGATTAGATGTAAGGGCTGAACCATTCTATCATGGCTAAAGGATTAGGTTCCTTCCATGTCATATGTGAGTGTTGGCCATTCTGATGAGTAGGTTAGATGTAAGGGAAACTGCCATTCTAGGAATGGAGGCACCTGGTCAGTTACCAGGTAGCTCAGTCTAGGATCGGGGGTCATTTTGATGCAAAGGTAGGATTAGTTCCTCCATGATCAGATGTGAGTGCATGCCATTTCTGATGTGATCCTTCATGCATGGTTAGATTGTAAGTGTAGATCCCTTTCTGATGTGGTGCTTCATGCATGGTCAAGTGTCGAGCCCTTTTTGATGTGGTGCTTCCTGCATGGTCAGATTATAAGTGATGATCCCTTTCTAATGCGGTGCTTTGTGCATGGTCAGATTGTAAGTACTGAGCCCTTTCGATGCGGTGCTTTTGAGCATGGTCGATTGTAAGTGCTATGCCTTTCTGACAGGATGAGGTCGGATGTAAGTGCAGAGCCTTTCTAATATGGTGTTCTTGCACATGGTTGGATATAAGTGCTAAGCCTTTCTGGCAAGATGATGTCAGATGTGAGTGATGGGCCTTTCTAATAGGATGAGATCAGATGTGAGTGTTGGGAATTCCTTTCTAACAAGATGAGGCTAGATGTAAGAAGACCTACATGTGACACTGATATAAGCACTGATGAAGACCTACATGAAGGGTAGGCCTACAAGATTGACTCTATAGAAATTTTTGTGATGACAAGAATCAAGATAGCACCATTATGAGATAGCATATGATGATGATCTAGACTTGATGATGATCCAGATCAAGTGATCCAGATGAGATGATCCAGACTTGATGACGATCCAGATCAAGTGATGATCTAGTTGTGATGATGATCCAGATCAAGTGATCTAGATGAGATGATCTAGACTTGATGATGATCCAGATCGAGTGATGATCCAGCAGTGATGAGCCAGTAGTCATGATGATTCAGATCCCGTGATAAAGAAGAAGAAGATGACTTGAAGACTCGAAGACGAAGAAGACTTGAAGAGGAAGATGACTTGAAGACTCAAAGACAAAGAAGACTTGAAGACTAAGAAGACTTGAAGATAACGAGATGATCTAGTTGATGCAGAGAAGAAGACCAGTGCTGAAAATCGTGTCGAAAGAATAACTTCCTAGTTAAGAGGGAGTGTTGATGTATTTGTAACTTTGGAATGTATTCATCTATGTATCTTATGTCTTGTAACCTGATGTTTATTTTGGGATGTATCTATTATGTAATTAAATCATGTTTTCATGCCCCAATGTTCCAATCAGGAGGATCTATTATGTAAACAAGTCATGTCAAGTCATAGTGGGTAACCCTCTGATTGTCTAAGGGTTAAAGTCCCCGCAATTCCAGGGCACTAGGGTTATTAGACTCTCCTAGTAGAGGTCAAGCCTAGTATAGTTTTAGTCACGCTGAGATTAGTATAAATAGAGAACAAGAGTCTCTATTTATCACACAACTCACACACACTCAAGTGTAGCGCATAGTTGAGGAAGGAGAAGACACTGGGGCTAAACAAGAAGAAGATTGCTGCTATCAGGATATCACTTACTGTTTTGGGATTTTCTATTTTGGTGTTCATTCTATCTCTGAGGAAGTTGTGGGGTTTTCTCCTTTATGGTTTCCCCAAAGAAAAACACTGTGTTCATTGTCTCTTGTGTTTGATTGATGTGCTTGTTATTTTCTCATTTAAAGATCCTAATAATTATATCATAATGTTGAAAAACTAACAGATTCTTCCTGTGTGAATCACCATAAATTTCAAAGGATGAACTACTTTCAATTTTAGAATGTTTGGACTTTTTAATTTTATGTTGATAGGACGTATTTTCATATCCTATCAGTTTATATTTCCCTTCACTCTGAAATTTTTCCATCAGTATCTGGTTCAGCTCCTCTTGAGATCTAAGAATTCTTTCATTCTCTTTTTTAACTATTTCCATTTCAATTTTTTATTCTTTAATAGCTTGTTGGGGACCTTTCACATGCATATTCCCCAATTCCTTCCATACCTGCAGTTCTAGTTTAGAAAAAAAAATTGGTAACAACATTTCAAAGAGAAAAATAATAATAATAAATCAGTACGCATGCACTTTATTTACTATTTTTCTACAGAATTTGAGCCGCATTTAGGTCTAGTTTCTGAATGTGTGCTCTAATACCATGTGTAAAACTCCCAAATTTTCATAAATATTTAAAAAATTTCTTGCGACAATTAATGTTTAAAATCATCGCTTAAGAGAGTAACTTAACTACTAATAGTTAACATTCTAAAAGATATAATCTAGATACTATAAAAAAACATTTATTAATTTATATAATTACATTCTTCACTATCTGCCCTCAAAATTAAGTAATAAAATATCGAACTAGAATGTAAATGATCTGAAGCAGTAAGTACTAAAGACAACTGTTTATTTAATTGTGAGTGCAAGATACTAAAGTTTGTTTCTTGCTTAATGAAGGAACTTCTAGTTCTATCTGATGCTTACTTAGCTCATTGATGCTAATGCAGTGGAATTGATGATTCTTGTTACAATTCCTTTTACAAGTAACTTTTTGTTTCCATTTTCAGGTTCAAGATTAAAACTTCCTAGCTACAAAAGTAAAAATGCTAGACTACTTGTTTAAAATAAGGCTTCAATTATTGCAGGTATTGCAAAACCTATTCTTTTCATAAATTTATTTCTATAAAACTAGTATATGGTTTATGTTTCTGAAATCTAAATGCCTCTTACTTAAATGCCAAAGATGTCTACATCTAAGCCTCTAATTCCAGTATTGTAGCCTAGAATTATTGCATTTTTTTAAAATAAAGTATGTTCATTAAATAAAAACAAGCAAAAATGAATAAAAGAATTATGCTTAATCCTAAACTATGAATATAATTTTAAATCTTATATTCATCCTATCATTGGTGTATTAGATCACTAGTCCTATATGCAACATTCTATGGACTTAACCTTGCAATATTAGTATTATCTATGCCAAAGTATTTACATATGCAAAAAGTATTAAACATATGTAAAGTGTTAACATAAACAAGTATTAATATATGCAAAAATATTTAACCTATGCAAAATTATTATCAAATATGAAAGTATTAACATATGTTTAAAATTGCAAGATAAACTATACCATTCGATACTATGGAGCCAACCCAATGAAAAATATACGAAGTGAGATCCACGTGTGATGAGCTTGTTGGATAGGGTTTTAAAAGTGTAAACCCTAGCTATATAGTCATCAAAAACCTAAAATCTTGCTTATTCTCCATCTTTTTTGCTGCTTGATGGCAGATCCAACAAGCTCGCAGCTTCATGAGCCTACGTGGCCAAAGTTGAAGTTGGGGAGTGTAAAAACCTTTTTATCAGTCAAACTAAACTTCTTTGGTTATTTAAAGACTATTTACTAGAATAGTTCACACCAGTTAACTTTTATGATTGAGTTGACAGTGGTTTGGTGGCTTCTGTGGTGGTGTTTACTGCTCAACTTCCTACTCTTCATCGAGGTCTCAGTCTAATTTTTTCTCTTTCTCAATTGCTTGTGTCTAAGGTTTTATTCTTTCTAGGGTTGGGGCATAGTATAAGAGGTTTTTTTATAAGAAACTGATGCATGGCCGAGAGAAAAATAACCCATGTAACATTTCTTTTAGTTCTTACTTCAATTTCAAATCTCTTTACAGTAGTAGGGTTCTAAACAAACAAAGTATTTTCTTTGGTTTTGTGCAAGTGTGGCTACAACTAAGGCTCATCGACCCAAAAAAGAATAGGAAAAATATTTTTCTTCAAAACTTCGGCTTGGACTGTCAACCACTGCTCGCTTGAAAATGGTAAGCCTCGGCTTAACCTGAGGTTCCCTTCTTTGTGACGATTTGGATCTGTTAGCAATGGTTGAAGGAGCCTCTAGAACAACAAGGCAGTTTTATGTTCATGACTTGTTTGATTTGGTTTGCGATGGTGAAGTGTTTGGGGTTACTTCATAATTTGGGAAGCCATGAGGCTTGTACTGTTATGTTATCTTTGTAAAGAACACGATAGGGTTTGGATATTATTATTTTTACATTTTTTAAGTTAGTATACCTAGAAAATTAGTTTTGTTCTTTAATATTTTAAAGTTCCAGACTGGAACATATGGTAATGTTACTTGAGGGTTTCCTTTTCAGTTTTATAATTAAGACTCTATTTAGAGAGCTTTAAATTGAAGTACAGTTTTGAAATGGTAAATTTCCTTTATTACAGAGTCGTTACTTAATTTACTCATTAGGTTGATTTATTGTTTAATAACCCTAACTAAATTTAATAAACTATGTATCTGGTTTTATAAAATAAATCAAATATACTCTGTTATGAATAAAATTGTTTTAATTCAGAGCAACTATAAATTATGAACAATAATATTTATAGTTGATTAATGTGAAGACTATAAGGGTTTGGATGTAAACTAGGAATATTCTTTACCTTTAAAGAAAAATAAAGGGAAAGAATCACTTGGGTTAACACTGTTCTTTGTTTAGGAATTTAACGCATAAAAATATAGCATTTAATACAAAACATTACTTAGTGTTTTTACTATTTATTATTTAATATTTGATGTTTTTACAGTATTACTGCAATTAACATATTTGTTATTTGTAATACCTAAATTATTACTACAATCTCATTGTACTGTTTATATAGTCTAATGTTGCTCCATTTGCATTATTTTCCTGTTCTGTATTAGTTAATAATTATATGTATATATATTAGGTTAATCCTTAGAGATAATTAATTTTACCGTGTTAAAAAGAACACAGTAACACAAACTGTGTAATGGTTTTAGTAAACATTCTTTCAAGGTATTTTATGGTTATAATTTAAACAGATGTATTAACTAACATAAATTTCTAGAGTTGGGGAAATTTTCTGTTAAACATTTCTAGAATAGATTAACAGTAAAAGATAAATGATTAGATTCACTCACATCTTAACTTGATTTATTCATTACTCTTAAATTTACCTACTGTACTAGAGTACTACCTCTACGGAGGTGTGGAAAAATACAGCAAGGAAATTTCTGTTATTCTCTAACCAAATATTAAAACCCTAATTCATTCATTCTAATACATACTTAACCAGAATATATTTATCTTTAAACAATAAGAGATTTAACTATCTAATTTTAAAAACAAATGAATCAGTCATATAAATGCCTCAACTCCTAAATTCATACATTCCAGTTCCTATGCCTGCATAGAGAAAATTAAATAACATTTAGAACCTGGTAATATAGAAGAACAGACAACAACCTAAAAAGCTTGTTCCACCCAACCAAATCCTGAAGACAGCTTAGCTGCAAATCTTAGGACCTTCGATCCTGTCCACTGGTCCACTTGGTTGAAATCATTGGGTGAGAGAATGGGTTATGAAAACCCCTGCAACTCCATAGAGTAATCAACAGTAAAAATTCTACCTGTAGTAGTAAGAACTCAGCCAAAGCAACTACACTTGTTCAGTAAATTGGCATTTTCACACTCAAATCTTCTTCTTTTCCCCTCCATCGAATATATTGTGCATAAATTTCACTCAAAAAATTCACAGGTAAACATTGAACAAGCTCATCTAAATTCGATGGGTAGTTTATAATATTTCCTAGGTCTTTTGGGTCAGTTTTTCACTTAATGAGCCACCTGCTCTTGTTCCACTTTCTTGGGGAACATGACCACAAAAGTATGGAAGTTTCCTCCTACAACAGCTAGAAGTACTTTGAGGATGCTTCCAAGTACCAATCTACTCTCAACCCAGTCTATTCCACCATGTGGCTAGTAGACACTCATTTAACAGCCTCCTTAAGTTGTTGTTTCATATTTTATTTATTAATTAATAAAACACTCAGCAATTAAATACAATCATTCTTAACCCCAGTTGGTCAATAATCATAAAATTTACAATAAAATTAAAACTTAATGTCTTCTCAAACATAAAAATGTTTTTGCAATTTGGGGTATGTGACAAGTAACAACTGTAAATTTAAAACTAATGATAGCGGTTTAGAAATAATCCTAGAATTTTTCAACAACACACTTGATAAAGTCTAATAGCAAAAGAAATGTCCAGCGTTATTAACAGTTATTGAATATTTGAAACCTACAACACAAAGACTGAAACTTTCCTGAGAACGTATGACTACTGACTCACTCCAAATCCAAGGATAATGTATACCAGTGTTGCAAACATCGACATTGAGAAATTGCCAAAGGTCTTGAACCTGGGACATCAAAAACATCAGAAAATGGTAGTAAGCATTAAAAATTACAAAATAAGCTCATTTTTTCATTAAAAAAACAGTAACCCAACATAAATTAATACATTGCAACATAAACACTCATACAAAATATGTCAAACAATATATCAAACATTAACTGTTGATTCCGACTCATGATAGTTGTCGAGCTAAAATTGAAAATTGAATACAAAATTACAGGAAATATGTAATGAATGTATCCCTTCATAAAGAGTTATCTACAATGATTAATCTAGCTTCTAGTTATTGGTTCCCTCCACCTCTTTCACGAGAAAAGGTAATAGATTGTCCTCTAGTAGAAGTTCTTGTAGCTAGAAACACATGACCACATGTAGGTGTCTGACTATTTGTAGAGGTCCTTGCTCATTTTCCTTCTCATGTAACCACTCAGGTGCCTTCTCCATAACAGACCTCTCCACCATCCATTTAGACATGGTGTCAATATTAACATGTAAGGATATGGTAAACACAACTAAAGATTGTCATAGACGTAAATCATATCATTAAGGCACTAACACTCTAACCTGAAAGAGGGTCTTGATAAATTTGATGGTCTTCAGGGTCATAAGAAGTGTTAGAAATCAATCACCTAGAATTATGAAAACTACTAAGAGAAATCAATCCCCACACAAAAGTTACTTTGATGGTGATGAAAACAATTGTTTGGTACTCTTAAGATCAATGGTCGAAATGATAAACTCTATTTCTCTTAATTACCAATTGCTGCAAAGAAAAATGACCCCAAAAAATAAATTTCGGGCTTATAGAGACATTTTTTCATAGCCCTTATTATATTTAATATTTTCCAAGAAAATTCATCAATTTTTCTTAACATTGTGATGTTCCAATTTTTACTAAAATTACTAAAATCATGATTTTGAGAGATATATCATTTTGGCTTGAAAATATTTAAAATTCACCACATTGGTTATGTTTGCAACACTGGCATATACTATAGACACTGGTCCTGGCCAAAAAACATATTACAGAATACCAACAATAACACATTCTTTAAAAGACCTCCACACATTCTTTGTACTTATCCAAATTCATGCAAAATTCTCTAAAGTCTTAAACCACTATTTTCTCATGGCCACATTAGTCTCTGGCATCTACTAAAGCTGCAACATAGAAATCATTCATATCTATCCAATTGTGGTTTTAGTGTCTATGCTTGATCATAGAAACATTGCCATTGCTACTTGGATATTTTGTAATGGATTGACTTGTTGGTCCAGGAAAATAGGTGCAATATGGGCCCTATATTACTCCAATAATTTCATGGGAAATACTTTGTCAAAGTCATGGTTCACTTAGAAAAATTTTCACAATATTTGGGAAATAATGATGACGTGGATTGATCAATCCATACTCTTAGACCAAAAAACTTTAGTTTTCACTATCACAGGGGGTTGAACTATTCAAGTGATTAGGGAGACCACCCTCATTGATCATGAACTTATCTCCTCTGCCATTTCATAAAGAGCCAACAAGATCTCATTCAAAAGACAAGTTTTATTTTCTTCGTCTTCAACATGCAAGTGGTGGCTATTAATTGGATAGTTTGCAACCTTCTTCCCAAACCACAAGAAACTAAAAGTTAGATTGCATGGTGATGGAATGCAATAGATCGAGTTATAGTCTTTCTTAGAGGCTATAATTGAAAAAAAATTGTAGTTAGACAATAACACCACAAATTTGTGAAGGAAGAGCTTGAAGAACTAATTCAAACTTGTGTCTTACACCCTATAATGAAACAAGACTTGAAGTTTGATTTCATTTACAAAGTTTCCCAGAATTGAACAAGAGGATGAGGAGTCTGAGATGCACACAAGTGGTTGGATTTAGGATTGCATCCTCAAGAAATCACTTCAAATTTATACCCAAAACTGGAAATAGAACATTTTACTGTTGATATTAGGTGAGTAAATTCCCTAGAAGCATAATTTTATTGGTTTCCAACCTTCATTCCTTGCCCAAAAATGTTTTTTTATAGACCAATATGCCCATATTTGATTTTGACCCTTCTTACTGCTGCTATGAAGGGTAGGATAGTCTAGATAATGGTAGAAATTGATTTAATGTTTCACAAAGTTACTGATTAGGTGTTGATGCATACCTTTTGAGGTCTAAAAATTACCTAAAAATGACCTAAAACAAAAACATACATACATTTCCAAGCTAAATATTTGACATTTGGGAACATACATCAGCTGCAAACCAAAACTAACATTTCTAGGCATGTGAATATTAGTCACATATTGTTGAAGTCTATTTTAGTATTGGAGAGGAATCTTGTTCAATATTCACAGGTCGTTATCCTCATTGAGGGGAAAAACATTCAAGGCTGATTGTTTAAATATCAGTTTGAACTGTTATATTATGAATGTTGTAAGTGAAGTTATGTTTGATGTTAAATTGTTATTGAAACATAAATTTTGGGAAGGTTAATATTTATAAATTTATGTATAGAAATTCAATACCAAAGTCTTAGGAAACTAGGTCAACAAACTAGCATTACCATGGTAATTTCCAGCAACAAGTAATCTAATTGTTTGACGAAATTTATAAACCAAAATCATGCAAGAAAAACTTACAACAGGGTGGTAGATATAATTTCAATTGGAGAGAGATAGGCCATGCCATATACAGCAGTGTATCAACCAAATGTTTAATGAAAATTTAACCATATTCTCAATCAGTGAAATAAATTTGGTTTCTGATGAGGGTGAGTGTCATCACAGTAATAACAAAGCATAGTACACAAAGTCATTAATAAAGTCTAAACCAAAAATAGCTCAATAAATCAAACCACATCCTCTTGGGGACATTACAAATGGTAGCTTAATGCATTGAAAAATAGGAAGAAACATCATTCAATATTTTTTCGCCATTTTTGTTTATACATAGGTACATTGTTGCATGCAAAATATTTCATTTTTGGGATATGTCCAGTCACAAATTTACCATTTTTTTCTATACTCTTATCATTATTATCAATCCAATTTTATTATCCTTAACCCTTTATTTATCCTCAAAATCAGGATTCATGCTCAAGGTACTTTTTATGATTATTGTATTACTATGAACCACATTGTTCTGCAAGTTCTTTAGATCCCCTTCATATCCCTATTCCAATTTGTAATTGAAATTCTTCAAATCGAATCTGTCATGGGTTATATGAGGCTACCTTGAATTTAGAGGTTTCAAAAGTTGAATTGTGTTCATATTGGTTATTTGATTTATAAATTGTGTTCATATTGGTTCTCTGATTTATGAATTATGGGAAAAGAAGGATGCAAAGGAGGAATCAAACCCTTTTGTAGACAAGAAGCACACTACCATTTATCAGCATCAAAATTACTCCTCACCAGTCATAGTTGTTGAAATGGTGTTTCCACATAAGCCCTATTTGGAGGGTTCCAATCATATTCATTGTTTCTCCATGGGGAACCCTTCCAAAACCAGTATTATAAGTTATAACCTTGGCCAATTTGAAACCTAAAAGCCCTAGGAACCACATCCATCAAATATCATGACTAACAATAGGAGCATTACCTGGCTTGTCCCATCTATCATCATCTAAACTGGACATATTAATCCCATGACGTTCAAGTTGATAAATTCCACTTGGCTTAGTGTAAAGTCCTCTTGAAAGGATTTCTAATGCATCACCCTCCTAAAAGGTTTGCAAGTTCCTGAAAATTTCCAAGTAATTCAATATTCTCTAGACAATCAAAATGGATTTATAGATGTTTGCACTGATCCTTGATAATAAGAAAAAAATATATGGAGTAATTTCAGTCTTCTGAACATTTAGTAATTGATATAGCTACTTGATTCACAATAGCTGAAAGCTCAATTGCATCTTCCAAGTCATCCATTTCTTTTAGGACTGCATTCTTAGTCTTTTTTGAAGAAATATTGTCTTGACAACATCAGTAACTACCTCTTTGGATGTTTTGGAGGGTTAAAATTTTCCTGCTTCTCGTCTTGAACCTTATATGCCTTAATGAGAAGTTCCTTATTTTTCTTCTTGTTGACAACTATCTTGGTAGCATCACCAATGTTTGTAACATTGTTCTCGGCATAACCATTGGAATAACTTTTGATCTCCTTTTTTTTCACTCTACCTACTAAATCCTACATGCCTTCACTTTAAACAGGAAAATAAAACACCTGAATTTGAGCATCCATTTCACAAATATAGCTATTGGTGGTGCATAATTGATCCTTATCTTCTGTTTCAATTGGCTTTACATTGGCAGCAAAATCTTCCCCATGTACTTAGCAGGCACATGCCTTAACCTTTGCTAAGTACTTTATCATTTTCACGGATCTACTTTTGTTTCTATATCTAGAAGATTTTTTACAGACAATACCTTTGTTACTAGATTAAAAAAATGACTTTTCCTCCAAAATAGCCATATCAACTTTGGGGAGCACTGCCGGAGCTTCAAATTGAAATTCAGGTTCAACGACTTTGCCTAAATCTATTTTTAATTACAAAGATGCAGCTAATGCTTCTATATTTTTCTCTTTAAACAAAATTTGATCAACCACCATTTTGCCACTAAAAGATAATTGTGGGATCGATGATGGTTTCCCCAGACTAACGAAATATTACTTTCTTTGAATACAAAGTAGAAAGAAAGTAAGTAGCTTGTTTAATAAAAGTAGCTTGTTTAGTAGCTTGTTTAGTAAGTACTAGTATATGCAGAGTGTGTTGCTTTATCTTTTTGTTTACACTTCAATGTTTCAAGTTTTCATGGCTTCATAACTTCATTGCACATTTGCTTCCAAGCATCATCATGACTTTTCTCATTTGCTTTATGAGTATGGATATAAACACCCTCAAACTTTGTTCTCTATCTGTCCAAAAACCTATCTTCAATGTTTTGTGAGCATTTTGACTAATTGGCGGACACTTAAGTATGCCTACATGCATTTTTAAGTGAGCCTGTAGGAATTTTAACTTGCATGGAGGGATTTTACTAAGACATGTTGGGCCTAGGGAAAGCACACAGGAAATAAGCATAAGTGAAGAAACACACAAGAATCAATCAGTAGCGCAAGCACAAGAAATGAAATATGCGTAGACTAAGGAAATATGTGTAGACAAAGGAAATGATGGATGAGGAAAGATGCACAGAGGAATGAATAGGTTCAAAAGAGGTCACCTACGCGGAAAAGGGAACTGCGCAGAAGGAATATTCTAGTAAGGTAAAGTAGCATCACAAGTGCAGAATAACAGCTAAAAGTGACAGGGCGATCATGCGTGTTGAAGTCAGCTTAAGTCAACGGATGCCACATGATTGAATGCATGCTGTAAGTAAGGCCGTTAGTGCCTCATTTCAGGTCATGATCACCACATTTGTAACCTGAGAGGCGGCTGATGGTGACAGTTAGCAGAATTCATGTATGCATCCAACCCTACGTGGTCATGTAAAATAGTATAAATAGGAGGGTTTCAATAGTTATAGGGTTGAATTTTCAATAGATAGAAGGTTTCTTTTTAGATTGGTAGATGATGTTAGCTTACTCAGTGATGGTTAGTCGATCACTGTTAGTTTCTTTAAGTGGGTTAATAGAGGAAAGATATCTGAGAGAGCCGATGGAAGCTTCAATATCTGAGTGGTGGAGTAGTCAGAAGTCTGTAGGAGGCAGTCAGAGGCAGTGTAGTAGAAGAGAAGCTCTGCTATAGGGTTGCAGATGCTAGAGAGGTTGATCGAAGCTATGTGCATATCATTATATGGTAGCAATTGATTAGGATAAATAAGGTAGAGAGCATGAGAGAAAAAGAGAGTCTAAGTAGAAATCTATATCTAAGACAGTCTATAGTTGAATGTAGGCTAAAGGTGCCATATATTTCTCATGCGAGATGAAGAGCGCTTGTGGTTTTTCCCAGATAGGTTTCCACATGAATTCTCCTGTGTGTTGATGATTTTTTGTGAATGTTTGTTATGCTAATGATGCAAGTTCTGTTATGGTTGAATGAATGAGGCACTGTTAATAAAATCATGAATGCATAAATAGGTTGTTATGGACATCATTTGAATATTAGTTTATGTTTACAGTGCAATCGTTGTTGCGTGTCTGTTATATTGCGCATGTCTATTAGCTTGCCTTTATATTTAGTTATGTTTCAAGTACTAAGGCCGAATCTGTGTCGTGCGGTTAGTATTTAATGAAAGATATGTGCAATCTGCACTACAGTTCGATGGAAATGAATCCATCCTCATGACTTGGTCAAGCTCCTTGGCCATAGGCCAATGGACTATAATCCCTCGACAATCGCAAAAACATGGTTCCAACAGTTACCCATCGAAGAGATATCTCGAGTGAGACTACACCTTCTCTATGGGCATTGCCAATGGGGCTTTCTCTGTCAGGCTCGCATCTTGGGTGTTTGATGGGTTGAAGGGCTATGTAGAACCTGGGTTGCGTGAGTTAGGAAAGGTGGCCAACAAAGCCTTCGGAGCATTTTTTACTTGCCTGGCAAAAAATTCCTAAGGCCTGGGGACCTACGTTCATTTTTGTTGTGCAAGCATGTTTGTCACCAATCCTGTGTAGGAATATGTAGGCATTTTATTTTTCTAGTTGTAGGGATTTTGTTTTTCCATCTGTAGGCATTCTCTTTTCCAATGTGAGAATTTTACTTCTTCTTGCATGCTAAGATATTTCCAGATTTCATCTTTTATCAGATTTTAATCCAATATAAGTACTAGAATTGTTGTATTTTGAGACATGATGTGACATGCCATAGCTTCATTCTCTATTTGAAACATAAGCATACTTGGAATCTACAGATATAAGATCAATTTCTTATAGAAATCAAATTAATGCCAAATCTTCTAACAACTGAAAGTAATTGCACTACGTTACTGCTTCAAGGCTACCATAGACAGAGATAGAGTTTTGATAATATAATGTCATCATGGAATTATGTTAAAAGTCAATAAATAATCTTTTGAGACGATATCTAAGTTCTCCATGATCCACAGAGGTCACCGTGTTTTTTGCATGGATTTTTGCTTACAGTGCATTCATTTGCATAGATTTTTGAATTTTTTGAAAAAGGAAAGACATAGGTAGTTTTTTATTTTGCATTAGTTGTTTTTCTAACTATTTTTCAGAAAAATAAAAAAATATTTTAATCCTTGTAGCTTCTCAAATTGTTAAAAAAAGTTTCATTAGTTTCCATTTACAAAGAAAAAGGAAAAAATTGCATTGTTAGTCACATTCAATTTGAAATTTTTATATATCATTTGCTTTCATTTTGTTGAGTCTATAACACCATTTAGTCTCATTCCGCTACCTTGAGTAATACAACCATTAAAAATAACGTTTAACTTAAAATTTATTAGTAATTTTCTTTTTATAGGTTCAAGCATCAACTAGCTTAGGCTATATTTTTGGACTAGGAGATTTAAACTATCCAAAAACACTTTGATTTCAAATGTAGTTTTCCATATTTAAGTAAACCCACTTCTACAAGAGATAAATTGGAAATATCCTCTCACACAGGAGTTAAGCACAAGGCCATGTGAGAGCTCGGTTGAAAAGATACCCCTCCACTTCTTTGTTTGATCATTTACCAGGATTGTTTTGCATTTGGGGATCTTATCAATACAACTTCTTGGGCCCCATGAGGTTCCAGTATGGATAGGGTTTTGGGCTTAGCTACCCTACCCATGCACATTGATCAGGCCAATGGTTGTTCCACCAGAATCTTGGTTTAGATTTGGTAGCCTTAGTCTCCAGACACTAGGATCTTACATAGGTGGTATTGGAAGGATATTTCTAGTACAACTAGGACAGACTTGGAAGGTAACCTTAGTTAACAATTTTGGAGGGCGGTTGGGTAATTCTAGCACTTGCACCCAAAGAACTCTTCACAAGATGCCAAGTAACCATCCTTCGATCTTCACTGGTTGGACCTGGTCCCTAATCATCCCAGGATTTCCTTTGGAAGGTGTATCTTTTATCCAGTGTGTCTGTGTTACTTAGGATATTTTTAGTGTGTGTTGTTTTTTTTGTTTGTGCTTAGTGGGCCTTTAGGTGTGTAAGTCATATTTAAAGTTGTGGAGGACTAACCTCTTCGTAGGTGCAAAAGGTTGCAAAACCTTCCTCCATCTATTATAGTGGAGTCTAATTTTGAAGTTAATCATGGATGGGTGCTAACCCAAAAAATTATCTAACTAGCTCTAAATGGCCTACACCATGCAAAGACATCTATTTCATTACCCTTATTGACCCCCACACCCTTGGAAAGGCTCAAAAACACCAAAAAAGGCTTAAAATCCCATAAACGAGCCTAAATAGCTCTCAAAGGGGCTAAAGCCTTCAAAAAGCAGCCAAATCCCCTAAAAGGGGCCTAAAAACCCCAAAGGAGCTAAGAAATGGGTCAATTGGGTTTAAATCCCTAAAAAGGGGCTAAAGCCCTGACCAAGGGCTTAAAACCATACAACTTAGAAAAAACTATAAATACAAGGGTGGGGTTCACTCTCAAAACACTCCCCATTTTTCTATCGTTACTCTACTTGTGTGAGTGCCTTGAGACCCATCTCTCTCAAGCCATTCACCCTCCCTGCTCCACTTGCTCCATTTGCTCCATTAGTCAATCCCCATTCCATTAAGAGGTAGAACCTTGAGCTAAGGCATGCTGTCCCATATTCAAGCAAAAGAATAGGTTTAATAGTGTCAATGCTTTCTTATTGTTTAATATAGTTGCTTATAGCTTGTTTTTTGCTAACATTTTCATTGCAGGGTTGTTATTTGATCATTTCTGTAACAGGTTTATTACAGGGTTTTGTATGGTTCACTAAACCCTTTCCGGCAGGTTTTCCATTCCATCTATAGAGACCCTATCCTTCCGTCCTATATATGGAAGGTAGCCATTTTTGCTCGTAGCTACAGTGAAATCGCTACTACCATTTGGAGACCATACAAAGTCAATCCCAAAGGATCCCTAGGTTTTTACAATTTATTTTCAGAATTTTATTAACCTAGTTTATATTTATGTTTATTTCTAGTTTAGACCTTTGTTTTTGTCATTTACATTCCCATTCCAGCCACCTTAAGTCCGAACCGAGCTCATTCATCCATAGTTCATGTTAATGTCGGTCGTTCTCAGCTCTGCTTTTAAACTTTTCTCAGTTTACAGGATAGATCGGTCATATCGGGCCTAAAAGCATAACCCAGTTGCTCATTTGACATGGAAGTTAGAGGGGGTGGTAGGCCCAGGGGGCCTCATGGCGTTTGCGTCCTCCTTATTGAACAACCTTGCACTTGGAGAGTGGCCTGAAGATCTACAGGTGGGCTTAGTACCACTATGTTGAGAGCCCAACACTCTTTCCTGGTTAAAGAGGAATATAAGTGTAAGGTAGTCACCTAGCAGGTTTGCAATAGTTCAGGTCCATTACTTGCATGTTTAAATTTTTATGTTTCAAAAGTTCATTGGTTTTCTCATAACAGGTTTCCCATTCTGTAATCTTTGCAACAAACCAAAAATGTCTGCGAAGTATTCGTAAACCATAATTGCAGTCACCAAACTAATAACAGAAAATAATTTAAAATGAACAGTCTTTCATACAATAAAAATGCACACAACCACACCACTTAATCAACCAAACTCAGTTCATGACGCTGAGCCAACCCATTAAAATCTATCAATTTACATTAGTTCAAAACTTTACAGTTTGAGGACATAAGTCCCTACCTGACTTAACCATGGGAAGTACATGGGCTCTGCCCTAAGACTCATTGTGAGGAGTAGCATGGGAACCCCAAAGTAGATGGCTTCTCAGAGGAATTGCCAAGCAAAACAGGCAACGACCACTAGCGATTGACTAGATCTCCTACGAGGAAAAATCCAAGTGCTATCTCTTGGCAGTATTGGTGGCTGAGTGACCACTTGAAATCCAATAAGTATTCACTGAAACCGAGGTCCAGAACGTCATTACAAGATTACACCATTTGATCTACCAACTAGAAATAATTGATCCCCTGCGCTCTTCTTCACACCTAAGAGGCAATCGACCATAGTTTGGGTCCTTGAACCAACATCGTCAAGACCAATCTTAATGACCCTCTACATTGTCAGAAGGCCACATAGCCTCTGACTCATACTGAGACTCATATCAATCTGATCCATACTTACACACTACACCATCTAGCCCCATGGTTAGTGCAAACCTAGATCCACTTTCCATAATGGTGATTGGCAATGGACCCATGTCCATACCTCACACTGCCACCAACACCCTTGCAGTTCATCCTAGTACTTCCATGCAGACTATCCTAACTCAAATACCTCCACCTGTACCTACCAGTCAAACTTTCCCTCCTATCAGGGCCTAGGGGCAGTCGCCCTTCTGCTCACACTCTCCCACTTGACATAACTAGGGGCAGTGGCATGTCCACAACTGTGCCACAAGTACCCCTAGACATGCAAGGGCATCATGTTCCTGTAAACCCCACTACCATTGCTGGTCCCTCCCATATCAACCTGGGGTCTAACCTCCCATTCATGGCATGCCTCAACTTGCATGACTTGGCTAAGTTAACCAATGACCCTTTCTGTCATCAAGACTTTTGGCCTCCCATGCCAACCAGGCTCCCCTCAGACATCCCTAAGTTTGAAGGGAAGGCAGGAGAGTGCCCCCAAAACCATATAATGATGTTTCACCTATGTTGCTCATCAAACAACATTGTAGATGATTCAATCAGACTTAGGCTTTTCCAATGCACCTTCACAGGTGTTGTAGCCAAGTGGTACATTGCGCTACCATGAGCCAAGTACCTAGACTTAAACTCCTTGGCATTTATGTTCCTGTAGTATTTCCAACTCCTTGTCAGACATGATGAAGGGGTGGAAATCTTGCTATATTTCCACAAAAGCACTACGACTCACATAACCAACCACATCCATGAGTGGTGACGACATCGTAGCTTGTGTAAGATCAAGCTTGATGACAGGAGCTTCCTTGACTGGTTCTTGAAAATGTTGCTTCCACCCATAGCCAAGGACATCTCCTTCGAACGTCCCCAAACAGAGGAAGAGGCCATCTTAAAGGTCCAACAAGTTGACCTCATTTACGCACATTCTAGATACCTCTACACCATCATTCTAGATGCTCTTCGTGCAGGCACCTCCTACCGAGATGTGCCAGCAACATTCCATGATGCAAATGGTATTATAGGCTCTGTCTCCCATCAATCACAGCACCACCTGGCACCACCTACAATGCCACCACACCCAAGAAACACCCCTGGTGTTTCCTACCCAAACCAAGCTCTTGGCTATTCATGAATGATGTCTCAATCTGAAGCTTCAACCTCATATGCACAACCTGCACCACAGCAGCAGGCCCATGCACCTACTTGGTTGGCACAACAATATTCAGGACAAATTCCCACATTCGTGGCACCCCCAGCCCCCCAAGTCTAGTATGCACCACCAGTTCAAGTCGCTCAAGCCCCTGCCACAGCTCCTCCAGTACCTTTCAGAAAAGTGTTTGCACAACAAAATTGTCCCAACCAACTAGCCCCCAACAACCAACAAGGGAAATCCAAAAACAACCGAGCCAGGAATCAAGACAACAACCAACCACAAGGAGGAATTCAACAACCAAATCCTCCCAACAATGCTAGGGAAAACTGGAGAGCTCAAAATCCCCAGGAACCAAACCCACCTAGACACAATGCTCTATTACGCACAAATTGACCATGTAAACTATGTGAGGTCTATGGGAACTATACACACGAATGCCCCTTCATGGGTCGCACTAAGCAGGTCATTCATAATGAAGTTCAACATGCTACCAATACAACAGCTCCAGCTCAACCCAACCTGACACCACCAGGCCCTCCACCTATGGTTCTCCAAAAACCATTACCACTCCAAGGACTGGTACCGACTATACCCACTCCCCAACCCAATCCCATTTCCCCAGCTACACCTCTGCCAACAGAAATAGTTGTTCACCACCTGCTATCCTTGACAACTGAAGAGGTCAATTTATAGGCCAGGAGAAATTAGTACGGAGCCAACACTAAACCTATTGACCCATTAGTGGCATCTACATACAAAACAACTAATAAACCTCTTCACTTACCCCCTTTCCGCCACTCCCCCCCATACAGAAGGTTGCAATAGTGCCACGGCTAGAGCTACTGTGAGCTACAACATCGTTGATGACTTGGCCCAAAGACCTACGGCCATGTCCACTCTTGAGGTACTTAAAACTTTCCCAACACATTGGAAGGCCTCACTAGCTACCCTTAGTGTTGTAGACCCCTCTGACTCCAAGTTGATCATATTCAACACTAATAACAGAGAGCCCCAGATGCAATCAACTATTGCCTTCCAAATTTTGGTATCCATTCAAAATTTGGTTGTACACCAATGCATATTAGATGAGGGGGAATCCACATGTGTTATTTCAACCTTAGTCTACCATAAAATTGGTTCCCCAATCCTGCAACCATCCACCACTACTCTGTAAGCTTATGATGGCGATCCCACTAAATCCCAAGGTATCCTTCCACGTGTCCCCATAAAATTATTCGAGAAAATAGTACTGATTGACATAGAGGTTGTTAATGCACAATTAGACTATAACCTTCTCCTCAAAAGAAGTTATATGTATGCCATGAGAGCCGTAGCATCCATTGTTTTCTATCTCGTGATGTTCCCTCATGACGGGAAAATCATGATAGTTGACCAATTAAATTATCACGATCCACAAAAGATAACAGCACCAGCCAACGTTATCCCTGTGCTCAACACTACCTTCAATGACACACCCACCTCCTCATTATTGAATGTGGGCCCTAGGTTGTTTGCTGAAACCCCCATGACTACCTCCTTCCCTGTAGTGTCACCACCACCAACACCAAATGAGACTGTGGATTTGTGCATGCTCTCATCCAGCACTACTACACCCAAACAACAACCATAGCGACAACCCCAATAGAATCCGCAACATCATCTGCATCCACAACATCATCTGCAGCCTCATTACCAATCCCATCCACAACCACAAGCGTACCCACAAATGCACTTTCCAGGGAACTACTGGGGCTCCTTCCAAATCCATACAATTCCCTTCCTTTTTCCCACATCGAGTATCGTTAGTAAGCTAGTAATGGCTACCTTAAACTTACCCAACTTCACATTGGGGATTCCTGTATGGTACCTTGACCCACTTTCCTAACCTCTAATTCCCCAAGTTGTGTTGACCCCCATTCAACCCATTGTGGTCGAATCTTGTCCTCCACCCGACCCCCAAAAACCAACCACTACACCCGCACCTACCACGCCCCACCCAAAAGGGCCAGGGGGGAAAACATGAAGGCAACAACCAAACCCTGATAGACTCCACCATGAATCTTGTACGATGAACATGGCCATGCAACTAAAAAATACCCTAATATTCCCATATCCGTGCACATTTGGATGCCATGGATACAACAGAAAACATCCCCATGGTTGAGCTCCCAAGTGGACCAACAAAGAAAAACAACTCGTTGAGAACGAACCATGCTTGCACCCTTTGAGGATTGTATGGACATTATTCTCACCACTTCGAGGACTTGTCCGAGTTTTGAATAGCCCTAGCTAACCTTCGACAACATGCCCTTGAATCCAATATCACTCTAATCGAAGAAGTCCACCCCCCACCTCCTTCTTCAAACACCATGTCCATCTACATGATGTCCAGTTCCACAGACCCTCTTATCTCTGCGATCATTGATGGTCCATCAAATCTATCTCATTGTTGCTTTTGCAATGAAGAGAATATACTTGAAGCACCGCTTCAAAATACCCTTGGGATGACATGCACCATCACTCATTCTTCCTCCCTGAAGAACTTGTGTGGCAATATGACCAGTTTTTTGTGGAAGCAAAGGATTTCATTCATGGAAAAGTTGAATTCTTCAAAAATCCCATTCCAGCACTAGATTCCTTTGAATAAGGGAACATGGCCAATATTTCACCAACCATTAAAATCAACATCTCAACCAATCCTAAGGTTGTTGAGCAAATCATGCTGGGGGCATCCTACTCCTCAGAAGAATTCGCCTCCTATAAAGCGCTCTTCGAAGAATTTCGTGACATCTTCGCCTGGTCCTACGCCGAAATGCTCAGGTTGGATCCATCCATTTTTTAGCACCACATTGACACATGGCCTGATGTGGTCCTCATGCACCAAAAGCAATGGCCAATACATCCCTCCAAAGTTGTTGCGGTCAAAGCCAAAATTGAGAAGCTACGCACAGTTGGTTTCATTTACACCATTGCTTACACAACATGGGTTTCTAATCTCGTTCCCATGAATAAAAAATAGGGTACCATCCATGTTTTCATAGACTTCCGTGATCTAAATTGGGCGTGTCCCAAATACAACTTCCCAACACCCTTTATCAATCAGATCATCAATGCGTACGCTGAACATGAATTATTTTCCTTCATGGACGTTTTTTCTAGATACAACCAAATTTAGATCCAGAAAGAAGATCGTTACAATATTTCCTTTACAACCCCTTGGAGCACATTCGCATATCGTGTAATTCCCTTTGGTCTAAATAATTCTAGAGCCACCTTCCAGCGTGCCATGATGTATTGTTTCCATGACCTAATCCACATCATATTGATCTAGCTAGATGAGCTTACCACTCGATCACAAAAATATGCACAACACATAACTAACTTGCGGCAAGTATTTTTGCGATGCCACAAGTACAAAATTCACTTGAATCCCCTAAAATGCATTTTTTTTTTCCTAGTAGGCTATTTTCTTGTGTTCATCAGATCCCACAAAGGGACAACGGTTGACCCTCTCAAAGTTCAAGCTATCCTTGATCTCCCTATACCACAAAACCTGTGCCAACTACAGAGCCTTCAAGGTAAGGCCAACTTCCTTCATCACTTTGTACCAGAGTATGCAATGAAATCCCATGGATTCGTATGCCTGATCTGCACCAAAATCCCCTTTCTTTGGGATCAATAAGCACAGGAATTGTTTGATGCACTCAAACAAGCCCTGGCTTCCGCACCATTACTGCCAGCACCAAACTTCACCCGAGACTTTGTTCTTTATGTGTCGATCTCAAAAAATTCCATTGCTAGAGTCTTGGTACAGGAAGATGATGCTCATCAGGAGAATGTGATTTATTACATCAACCAGAAGATGACAGGTCCCCCACTGTGATATTCACTTGAGGAGAAACTAGCCCTCACCATTGTTTTCTTGGCCCAAAATTTGCGCCACTACATCATTGCAAACCATACCTGAGTAGTGGTTGATTCCAACCCAATGCGGTACCTCTTAAGCCATTGCCTTCTACAAGGCCATGTAGCCAAGTGGGTAGTCATCCTCTAAGAATTCTACTTGGAGTTTGTTTCCCCGAAAATCACAAAGGCACTAGAATTGGTCGCATTCATGACAGATCTACCCCCATTGACCATGTCACCACCACCCAATGATGACCTCCCCAATTATTTCCTATTCATCATATCCATGGAAGACCCATGGTATGGAGGCATCCTGCTATATTTATGCACATAGAAGTTTGCATCCCACTTAAACCTCGAAGACAAGCAACGCATATAACATCAAGCCGCTCTCCATCTTTTGATTGGAGATATTTTAGATCATTGAGGCACTGATACCATCTTATGTCATTGCCTCACCCATGACGAGGCCGAGAGAATCCTTAACGACTGTCATAGTGGAGCTTGCAGTAGCTACCTTTTAGGTCTAGCAACCGCCAACAATATTCTACGTGCCAGCTAATTTTTTCCTTCCATCTTCGCTGATTGCATAGAGGCAGTCAAACACTATCGTAGCTCTCAGCTCTTTGCCCCAAAGGTAGGAACCCCCCCTACACCATTACACCCCGTAGTCATAGTCGATCCCTTCTATAAATAGGAAATCTACTTCATGACAATTAACCCTACCTCAGCCAAGGGTCATAAATATATCATTATGGAAGTTGATTACTTCACTAAGTGGGTTGAGGCCATGCCCACGTTCGATTGAAAAAGTGAAATGGCGGCACATTTCTTCTTTAACCACGTCATTTCGTGATTTGGTGTTCCCAAACAGTTGGTCTCAAACCATGGTAAACACTTTGAATATGTTGTTTGGATTGAGCTTTCAACCATTTTGAAATTTGAACATCGGTACTCATCTTCCTACTACCCCTAGTGCAATTCCCAAGTTGAAGTAGTCAATAAAATCATCAAAACAATGCTCCAAAGGATGGTAGGAAACCATAAAATCAACTATCACCACATGTTGTTTTCTTCCCTATGGGATTACCGCACATCCGGAAAAACTACAATCGGTTTCACCCCTTTCAATTTAGTACATGGCGTTGAATCAATACTCCCTATAGAGTGTCAAATCCCATCACTTTTTCTCATGGTAAAACTCCTCCCTAACACTTCACCTTTGGAAGAATGACTCCTCCAAATTGAGAAAACCATAGAAGATCGTCGGGCTTCCCTTCAAGCCATTGAAGCAGTGAAAACATCATCAAAATCCTATTATGACTCCCACATCCACCCTTGCATTTTTAGCGAAGGAAATATGGTTTTGGTTTATGACCAAGCCAATGATAAGTTGGGAAAAGGAAAGTTCAAGTCAATGTGGTATGGTCCATATGTCATCCACCGTTGCCTCAAAAAAGGGGCATACATTCTTGTTGACTCTGATGGACAACTCTTGGAGAACCCCCATAACGAGATCTCCCTGAAGATATTTTATGCTTAAAATCACAATGTGAATAGCACATTGTATGTTGAGCTAGATCCGTACCCATAGGCCCCCATTTGCTCTAGATTTTCCCTATGCATCACTACACTAGGGGAAGCACCATTAGCTACTAGTTAGAGTCACCTAGAGTCTATTTGAGACACCCCTCACACCTTCAGCTTCAGAATTCCATCCTCTATATTTCAATGAGACCAATATCTAATGTTTAATAAGTAATTTTCGGGGCCATTTCCTGGAAGCTACCTCAGTTTACATGCCCTTCACATATAGCTGTCTAATCCATCCACCGTAGCTTATGCGAGTTCTTGGACCACTTCCAGAAGGTTGGATCATGTTGGCATGCATTTGGCAATATAACGGGCCCTAGACTTATTCCTACACCACCGCAACTTATGCGGGATTCTGGACCATCTCCCGGAAGGCACATCATTTTACACACATTTGGCACACAACTATCTACTTGCATCATGCACTATCATATCACCCTCTCATTTTATAATTTTAGCATATAATTTTCCAATCCATCCACCCCAAGTTGGTATGTGTCGATCACATAAGAATCTCCCAACCTCTATCCAAGAGACACATCGATATGTGTACCTCTGTCGTACTGATCTGCGTGCCTCTATTGTGATCTATCCCGTGCATGCATTGGTATGTTCAAGAGACACCTGCTCCATCCATACTACATGAATGACCTTTGGACCACTGTTCGTTGTCCCTAAAGGATGGCACCATTAGTTCCCCCTCGATCGGTTGATCATACTAGAGTTTCTATTAAGCTCTTTTCTAACTCCTAAAAGAATGAAAATATTGTTGAGTGCCTTTGCTTCCTCTCCTGCTTGTTAAAGAATAGGAAAGGGAATCTACATAGATTCATTTATCTCATTTTGCAAACCATGTAGAATACCATAACAAAAGGAAGACCTTGGCACATTCAAGCCAAGACCCTTCCCCTCTACATCCTTTTATGATTTCTCAGGCAGAGGGACCGAACTTTACAAAGAAGCTTACCATGGGTTGTCTTTAAGCTCTTTTCCAGCCTTCTCATTAAGAAAATATCACTGAGCAAACTGGGTCTTGTTCATGCTCATAAAAGTATATGAATGACCGTCCATTCAATACAGTTTTAACCTTTTCCAACTTGATTGGACTACCAATGGTAAAGAAGTCTCCTATCCCCAAAAGATGGGTGAGCTCTCCTATGTACACTTTTATCCTTTTTCGGGAACAAGAGAGTATCAACAAAAAAGAGAAACCACTGAATTCTTCTTCATGCTTTCAGACTCTCTAAAATTAAAAGTACCATCGAGCATTTACTTTCTTTGGCTCACCAAAAATCCATGAGATCATACCACAATAGTCTCTTTAGACACCACCCCACATATAACAGTTCAGCAGCATTCCCACTTTGGGTCACCTTTGTTCAGAGTATTCTGTGATGTGTCTTCCTTGGATCCCATCAATACCAAAAGATTCTACCTCCCCCAAGTATTTCCCATCTGTAGTTGCATCCTCAATATTACAGCTATGATCCCTTCCCATGAGTCAGTTTCATGTGCTTCCTGGTCCGCCTTGCCATTGTACTCTAAACAAAGGAAGCTTGAATCCCCCGTGATTCCCTTCCCCTGTTCCCCATTTTAGTGTGTCTGTCCCCATATTGTCTCACACCTTTGGTTATCTCCCTCATGCTTCTGGTCAAGGAAACACCATTTCCTTGGTCAATTGCAAGTCTCCCGCTATCAACGACAACACATATATTCCAGAGGATATACCTAGAGGTCCCTGTATCCTGGTTTCATTAACCTCATTGATGAGTTCCTTGGACTACTTGAGAGAAGTCATTAGTGCCTCTCAGGATGGTTGTGTCTCACGTGCTCGACTCCAGCTACGTCATCGCACTGTTGAGATTCGTACAAGGTATTGGTCCGTGCAGTATTTGTTCGAATACCCTAGATGTAACATCAATCTAGCACATTGATGAGTCTATTGAGGGACCCAAACATGCTCATATATCTTATGATTTCTGGGTTGCGTTGGAGACAGTGTTTAGAATCCACATAGCAGTGCTTTGGTATAGATTCATGATTGATGCAGCATATTGTACCACTGTTGGGGCGCACACCCCAATGATCCTTAAGGTGGGTAACTCCGCAGGTTTTTGGAGTTTGTAAGTGGAGTTATGGCTCAAAATAGTCTTAGGGGTGTCGGGGTTGAGTCAAAGTCCCCTGTTTCTAATAAACCCATGGTTTAAGTCCAGGGTTTAGGGTTCGGGGTGCCCATGGTTTTGTAACAGGTGCACTATAAATAAGCACTTTTGTAAAGAAGTAAGGTTAGGATTTTTATGAAAGAGGAATCAATGCGAAGCTAAGGCTATTTTTGTAAGAAAAGGTTAAGTCCCAGCTGTGTGCATCGACGACCTCTGCAGCTATGTGTGCAGAGGGTTTTTGGTGATTAAGGAAATCTGCAGCTGTGTGCGCAGAGGCCTGTAGCTGTGTGCACGACTTTGAGGACTTGAAGGATCTGCAGCTGAGTGCATAGATCAGAACTGTGGTTTTTGTAGAAAGTTGAATAAAACGCAGTTCTGTGGACGTAACCCCTACACTAGGGGTGAACCACGTTATATCTTGTGTCATGGTTCTGTGTGCTATTTCTGTTGTGTTTCTTTCATGCATTAATATCTATATATCTTATAAGTAAAGATCACTGCTAGATAATAACTTCGTTGTGAATTCCCAGGAAAGGGTTGCGCAAGGCACTGTTTTTTTATCTAACCATGAAGCTAAATAAGTGAATGTTAAGCTCTGTGATTTATATTTATAATCTGTTAAAAGCTAAAGGTACAGTAATATCCCTCTTCTGCTTGCAGAAACCTGGATCTGCGGCATCCCATAGCTGTTTCGGGTGAGACTGCAACCTGTTCGCAGGTTGTTGCTGAAAGGGCCAACTCTGTGGGCCTTTTGTTGGTGCGAAGTTAAAGGTATAAAAACCGGGTCTACCCTATAGCCCAACAA
>LPNX011227329.1:96789-108674 GCA_001517045.1 Pseudotsuga menziesii
GATGACCTCTGCAGCTGTGTGCGTAGAGGGTTTTTGGTGATTAAGGAAATCTGCAGCTGTGTGTGCAGAGGCCTGCAGCTATGTGCGTGGCTTTGAGGAATTGAAGGATCTACAGCTAAGTTTGTAGATCAGAACTGTGGTTTTTGTAGAAAGTTGAATAAAACGCAGTTCTGTGGACGTAACCCCTACACTGGGGGTGAACCACGTTATATCTTGTGTCATGGTTCTGTGTGCTATTTCTATTGTGTTTCTTTCATGCATTAATATCTATATATCTGATAAGTAAAGATCACTACTAGATAATAACTTAGCTATGAATTCCCAGGAAAGGGTTGCGCAAGGCACTGTTTGTTTCTCTAACCGCGAAGCTAAATAAGTGAATGTTAAGCTCTGTGATTTATATTTATAATATGTTAAAAGCTAAAGGTACATTAATATACCTCTTCTGCTTGCAGAAACCTGGTTCTGCGGCATCCCATAGCTATTTTGGGTGATACTGCAACCTGTTTGCAGGTTGTTTCCGAAAGGGCCAACTCTGTGGGTCTTTGGTTGGTGTGAATTTAAAGGTATAAAACCTGGGTCTTCCCTATAGCCCAACAACCATAAAGACTCTGACTCTCCATCAGTGAGTCCCTATAGTTATGTACACTTCTAGATCCAACAAATCATCAGTTGTGAAGAGATAGCATTCCATAAGAATGCCATGAGTTTGATGTGTTAGTTCTTCAGATCGGTATTGTATTCATCCTCTCAATGATGACACCACTATGTAACATCAGTTGCATATGATTGGCTCTTGCATTTGAGAGGATAGATCGTAGTATTATTTTGACATGGTTACGAGAATGGGTATGCCTTCCTCTTCCATAGACATGTCACACATCATTTGTATCTCACCCATTGATGGGAACCATATTAATATAAAAACCAAAAGCCACCATGTCCTAGCCCAGGAAGCACGACCTCTCCCCAGAAAATCCTATGATGGTCATTGACCATATGATGAGCTACTTCCCTCACACATTAGGGGGAAATCTCTTAACCCAAAAAATTACCCAACTATCTCTACATGACCTACACCATGCAAAGACATCTATTTCATTACCCTCATTGACCGCCACACCCTTGTAAAGGCTCAAAGACACCAAAAAGGGCTTAAAACCCATAAGAGAGCCTAAATAGCTCTCAAAAGGGGCTAAAGCCTTAAAAAGGGGGCTAAATCCCATAAAAGGGGCCTAAAAACCCCAAAGGAGCTATGAAATGGGTGAAAGGGGCTTAAAGCCCTAAAAAGGGGATAAAGCCCTCACCAAGGGATTAAAACCCTAAAACTCAGCAAAAAGCTATAAATACAAGGGTGGGGGTCACTCTCAAAACACTCCCCATTTGCCTACCATTACTCTGCCTGTGTGAGTGCCTTGAGACCCATATATCTCAAGCCATTCACCCTCCCTACTCCACTTGCTCCATTTGCTCCATTAGTCAATCCCCATTCCATTAAGAGGTAGCACCTTGAGCTAGGGCATGGTGGCCCATATTCTAGTAAGAGCATAGGTATAACGGTGTCAATGCTTTCTTATTGTTTAATCTAGTTTCTTATAGCTTTATTTTTTATAACATTTTCATTTCAAGGTTGTTATTTGTTCATTTCTGTAACAAGTTTATGACAAGGTTTTGTATGGTTCACTAACCACTTTCCTGCAGGTTGTCTCTTCCATCCACAGAGACCCTATCCTTCCATCCTATAGATGGAAGGTATTCATTTTTGCTCGTGTCTAGGGTGAAATCCCTACTACAATGGGTTTAGTTTACTAGGTTTAAATTTTCTACACTATAGAATTCATGTCATCATTGATATCTTGCAAACTGTATTTATTTTTTTTTATTTCCTCATGCAGGTTTCACTTTGGGTTTCTAGATTTATTTGATATTTCAATTGTGAAATATTGAACNCTACCCTATAGAATTCATGCCATCATTGATATCTTGCAAACTGTATTTATTTTTTTTTATTTCCTCATGCAGGTTTCACTTTGGGTTTCTAGATTTATTTGATATTTCAATTGTGAAATATTGAACAAGATTTCATACACCAACCATAAAAATAAAGTATCAAAATAGAGGGATGTATTATCATACTTTTGGAAGCCTCAATCCAAGAATCCAGACTCTCTTCATGATTTAAACTCTTTTGAACAACCCATCAATGAGAGAGATGTCAACACTTCTGAGAATGCATCTAATAACCATATAACAAATGATAAATGGGTCCCTCTAGTGAACAAAGTGATATAGATGTAATTCAACAAGAAATTGGCAATGATAATGTTGAATATTTTTCCTTGGGAGGAACCTCAAATCATTCACAACCACGAAAAAGGAAGAAAAACCAATGGGACATAGGGATACAATTCCAATCAGAATGGCCTCAAAATTTCCTTTTATTGAACCAATAACTCCAATAAATGAGAAGGAAGTTGCATGAGAATTTAAATGCATTGTATGTAGTTGGAAATTGGGAAAGGCAGTAAAATTGCAAATGAAGTTAGATACAATAGAGAAGCATGCGGGAAAGATTTATGTCAAGCAAATTGAAAATGGTGAGGAGAAGTATATTATCAAATGGAAATCTTTTGAGGAATGTCAACATGTCAAATATCAAGAAGAATATAATAAACACTTAATAAGTAAGAGTAAACTTGAGGCAAGTGGAGGGACTATCACATCTCTATTTTGAAAATCAATGGAAATAAATTTACTATCCAAGCCGACGCAATCAAGCATTGTATTTCACATATTATCAAGATGTCATCCTATGATAGATTATCCAAATTATAATAACTATGTATCTTTTCTGGAAGTATCAAATTCTCCATCTTCTCACTGGTATGTAACGACTGGTTGGGAATGGGCAAAATATCTAACTCAAGTAGAAAAGGATTATTTGAAAGAGAAGATTGAAAAGCCATATTTTTTTCACTATCTTTGGATGAAGTTACAGCTATTGATAATACTTCATGGGTATGCATGAGTATTTATATGGTTAATGGTCATATTAGGCATTCATATCTACTTCGGATTCAAAAGATGAAAAAGAATTCTACAGTTGGAAATATTTTTGAACTTGTTATTAAGACTTTGAAGGAAATTGGTGGTATGGATGATTTAATGATCGCAAAAAGGTTGGTATGTGTTGGAGAAGATGGAGCATCAATGATACAAGGACAAAGGATTGGAATTTGTGTCAAACTACAACTATTAGCTTCACCATTTATGATTAGTATTCATTGTATGGCTCATAGGATGAATCTTGCATTTAAAATACTAAGAAAGTTTCCATCGGTTTCAAAAGTTGAAGAACTTGTACATAAGACTCATGCATACTTTTGTTGTAGTCCTAAGCGATTTAGATAGCTTCAACAATTTGTAGACGGCATTACAGATGGAAAAAAAATATTAAAAGATGTTGATACAAGATGGATTTCATCGAATGGACCAGGTCAAAGACTATTTAGTGAGTACCAATCAATGGTAGGGGTGATGTATGAACATCGCTTCAATGTAGAAAAAGCTCAAGATATTCTCTTTATACTAACTAATATAGAGACATTATTAACATTGGATGGAATTATTCCTCTGCTTCATCAAATGAATGTCCTTGTGTAAATGGATTAGAGTCGTACAGTGTATATTTCATAGTGCACAAATGTAAGGAAATTAATATGCCTTGCATTGGATAATTTGTATATGATGCCAGGGTATTTTACAAGTCCAACGTTTAACAGTTGGACAGAGTCGTACAGTGTATATTTCATAGTGCACAAATGTAAGGAAATTAATATGCCTTGCATTGGATAATTTGTATATGATGCCAGGGTATTTTACAAGTCCAACGTTTAACAGTTGGACTCCTCTCATTGATATAGAAAAGATTGAAAATTATCTGAAGTTTGACGAAAAAGGGAGACTATGTATGGCAGTGCATGGGTATATGGTTCCCTTTCATTATCTTAGTAAGATGGGACAAACCACCAAAGAGTGTCGTGTGTCAAGAGACCAGTTCAATGATATTTTGATTTCAATGAAACACAAATTGATACAAATTGCACAATCATTGTCATCAGAGATAAGAGAATGATTTCCTTGAGATGAATTATTGGCGGCCATGTCTGTGGTATACCCTCAATATTGGAATAGTGAAAAATATATTAGACACTTTGAATGTTGACTTTTTAGCAATTTTGATTATTTTAGTGCACCACTTTGGTAGGAATGTCAAGGTACAAGGAGAAGATATTGGAGGTATATTATATTCATCAAAATTATATCAGCAAAAGATTTGCTTTGCTGAAACAATGTCAGATCAATATGGTTTTTGGGCGAAACCTATAGAATATGGTGCAGTAATCAAATTATGGACTATTTTAGGTGAAAGTCAATTTTTACAAGAAAACATGATCAGAGTATTTAAAATTAGCCGATTTATGTCAAACCATGATTTTGGAATTAGTGTAGGATGAGAGAATGTTTAGTGCATTATCATTCTTGAAGTCAAAGTTTAGGAAAAAGTTTGATAAGAATGTGGATACTTGTTTAAGATTATATGTAACAATGTATGACATTACCAATTTTCTAGTCAATAGAGCTCTATCACTTTGGTGATCAGATTGTGAGAGAAGAGGAGAATGCAATATAACAAATGTTTCTAATGAACTTGATACATAACATAATGTTTTGGAGGGTCTATAGCAGGGATTTCACCATAGATACAAGAAGGAATGTCTACCTTCTGTCTATAGGACGAAAGGGTAGGGTTCCTATGGATGAAAAACCTTGCAAGGAAATGTTATCTCTGAGCCATGGAAACCCTGCAAGAAACTGTTAGAAAAAACAAGAAATGGCTACAAGCAATCACAGGAGAACCTGCAGCAAACAATGAGAAAATAAACCTACAAATAAACAAGATGTAGAAAACTAAACAATAAGCAAAAACACATGGTTATACCTTCAGTCTTGGTGGAAATGTGCCACCATGCCCTAGCTTTGGAAGCACCTCTCTATGGAATGGGGTTTTGGCTTATGGAGCTATGGAGGAGAGGGGTGAATAGCTTGAGAGGAAAGGTTCTCAAGGCACTTACATGGGAAGCATAACAGTAGGGAGAGAAGGAGTGTTTTGAGAGTGACCCCACCCCTCTATTTATAGTTTTTCTTTGAGATTTTAGAGTTTTAAGCCCTTGATTAGGGCTTTAGCCCCTTTTCTGGGATTTAAGCCCCTTTTTCCCAATTCTTGGCTCCTTTGGGGATTTTAAGCTCCTTTGAGGGATTTTAGCCCCTTTTGGTGGTTTTAGCCCCTATGAGAGCTATTTTGGCTCTTTTTAGGGGTTTTTAAGCCCTTTTCATTTTTTTGAGTCTTTGCAAGGATGTGGGGGTCGAATGAGGGTAGTGACATAGATGTCTTTGGGTGGTGTAGGTCATGTAGAGCTCATTGAGGGATGTTTTGGGTTAACAGATTGCCCTCTGATGTGTGAGGGCAAGAGATAATCGTATGGCTGACGGACATCATAGGATTTTCTGAGGAGAGGTGGTGCTTCCTGGGCTGGGGCATGGTGGCTTTTGGTTTTTGTATTAATATGGTCCCCATCAATGGGTGAGATACAAATAATTTGTGACATGTATATGGATGAGGTGGGCATCCCCATACTCGTAACGATGCCAAAAGAATAATGTGATCTAAGATCTAAAATGCAAGAGCCGATCATGTACAACTATTGTTACATAGTGGTTTCCTCAATAAGATTTTGAATACAATATTGATCTGAAGAACTGCTACATTGGACCCATGGCATTTTCATGCAATGCTATATCTTCATGATTGATGGTCTGTTAGAGCTGGAACGCTACATAGTTGTAGGGACCTATTGACGGAAAGTCAGAGTCTCTGTTGTACCAGTATGTTGTATCAATCATAAATCTATATAGAAGCACTACTTTGGGGCTTCTGAACACTATCTCCAATGCAATTTCAAAATCACAAGGGACATGAACCTGTTTGGGTCCCTCAAGTAGAATCATCAATGTGCTAGAGTGGGGAGACATCCGAGGTATTCGACCCAACACTACATGGACCAATACCCTGTATGAATCTCAATGGTGTGATGATATAGTTGTAGTCGAGCATGTGAGACAACCATCCTGAGAGGCACTAAGGAATCTTCTCAAGTGGTCCAAGGAACTCATCAATGAGGTTAATGAAACTAAGATAGAGGGACCTCTGGGTCTATCCTCTGGAATATGTCTATTGCCGTCAATAGAGGGAGACCTGCAACTAGCGAAGGAAATGGTGTTTCCTTGACCAAAAGCATGAGGGAGATAACCGAAATATGTGAGACAATCTGAGGACTGACCTACTGAATGGGAGGGAGGGAGGTGGAGCAGGGGAAGGGAATCACGGGGGACTCAAAATTTCTTTGTTTAGAGTATGACAGTAGGGTAGATTAGGCATCAAATGAAAATGACTCATGGGAAAGGGATCATAGCTGTAATATCGAGAATGTAACTGTAGATGAGAAATAATTGGAGGAAGTAGACACTTTTGGTATTGATGGGATCCAAGGAAGACACATCGCATATTACTATGAAAAAAGGCGACCCAAAGTGGGAATTCTACCAAACTATTATATGTGGGGTGGTGTCTAAATACACCATTGTGGTACAATCTCATGGATTTTTAGCGAGGCCAAGAAAGTAAATGCTTGATGGTGCTTTCAATTTTAGAGAGTCTTAAAGCATGAAGAAAACTCCAGTGGGGTCTATTTTTCATTGATAGTCTCCTATGCCAAAAAAGGTTAAAAGTGTACATAAGAGAGCTCGCCCATAATTTGAGGGATGGGAGACTTCTTTACCATTGGTATTCTAATCAGGTCAGAAAAGGTTAAACCTATGCTGACTAGACGGTCATTCAAATACTTTTATGAGCATGAATGAAACCAAGTTTGCTCAGTGATATTTTCTTGATGAGAAGGTTGGAAAAGANGGTCAGGAAAGGTTAAACCTATGCTGACTAGACGGTCATTCAAATACTTTTATGAGCATGAATGAAACCAAGTTTGCTCAGTGATATTTTCTTGATGAGAAGGTTGGAAAAGAGCTTAACGAAAACCCATGGTGAGCTTTTCGAAGTGTCATTGTGAAGTTTCATTGTCACTATTGACTAGTGAGTTGGAGAGGTGGTCCCCGAACTTCTTTTGTCGATTTCTCTTGTTTCGACCGGCAGTTTCAAGATGCATAACTTGCAAGAGCTCTTGCAAAATATATCCTTTTCAGTGGTTTACTCTTTGGATTTTCCCACATGGGGGCCCTCTGTGAGCCTGCTAGGGCTTCTATGAGCTAGGTCACACTTTTCATGGTTAAAGGAGCGACTGGGTCGCTCATTCTACCCAAGCAGGTGTGACTGGGTTGCTCCTATTGGGAAAAAAGAAGTGATATGAGGCTGCTTCTATGAGGCTAAAAAGTGCAACTGAGTTGCTTCTGTGAGGCTATTTTGAGCGACCTGGTCACTCTTTTTGGCTTGACAGGTGCGACTTGGTCCTTGTGTGGCATTTTCACTGAAAGTTGAGGCTAGCAATTGTGTTATGCTTGTGCAGGATGCCTGAGACTAAGTGGTGTGAAAGCAACTGCAAAGACCTTCGAGAGGAGGTGTTACAGTATGGGAATGTGCGTGGTGTACTAGCCTATTGTGGGTTGTTGAATTTCATGCAGATACCCCTAATGAAGAGCTTACATCTACTAGTGTAGACTCTGGTGAGCTTTTGGGACATTGGGGAGGAGGATTTCATGATCCAGGGGCAGCATGTTGAGATTACACTGTTGGATGTATATTTTTTGACTGGGCTCCTGATGTTGGGAGTCATTAGTGACTTGGTGCCAATACTGTCTCGTGGAGAGATGTTGGAGGAGTTGTGTGATAGGCACTGTTATGATACTGTGTATGTGCATGGTACACACATCCTAACATGTGATATTGAGGACTTGTCCACATGGGCGATGGCAACACTGGTGCTGCATGTCTTGGGTTCCACAGGGAACCATAATATATTGAGAGGGCAGCTGCAAATAGTAGAGCGTGCCATGAGGGCCACTTACTACGAGTGGGCCCAGATGTACCTTTTGGTTGTTCGGCATTAGTTGAACCACACAAGGCCATCTGGGGGAGGCTTTTGTTTTGGCTATTTCTTATGTGCTTTCTTTTTTGAGAAAGTACCTACTCTGCATCTACATCAGGCAGTGCGAGATAGTGGTCTGCGGATGCGTAGATGGTGCCAAATGATGGTACGAGAGGGAGGTGGTAGAGTGGGATGCTTCTTTACCAAGGAGCTGCTAGAGCAATGGAAGCAACTCCCAGTGGTTATTAAGGAGTACTTGTATGCGGATATGGACTATCATGGGGACCCTGAGATGCCTCGACCTCTAGGCCAAGCATCGAGACCAACTCATATGTATGTGTGATGTTTTTGTGTTCATCTTTATACATAGAGTAGTTTAGTTGGTTGATAGTTGTATTATTATATGCATAGACTGATGGCATCCTTATTTGCGTATGTAGATATTGGTCCTCACCCAGGTATCAAAGGTGGGTGATCGTGATTGCGGAGGTAGCAGTCCCTGCAGGGAACCCTCGTAGGCGGAGGTGGGAGTTGGATGCTATTTTTCTTCACTTAGAGCGGCTTGCTAAGGGGATATCCAATGTAGGATGGAAGCAATTAGACAATGAGATGATTGCCTCCATTCACAGTGTACCTCTAGAGTAGACCTCTTTGATGAGGAGGATGGTTGTTGCCTGCGATTATGTTCGTCGAGTGACACAAGGGGTTCTTTCTGCAGGGGACGATGATTCCTCTGAGGAAGATGATGACACTAAGCCAGATGATGAGGATGAGTCTGGGTTAGAGTAGTAGCTAGAGGGGCTACCCCTAGTGCATTGGTGCACTTAGGATTCATTGTATCGCTATGTATATTCAGCTGAGAAAGCATATGTAGCTTCTCATTTTGTATTGGACATATATTGGACATGCAACTTATATATATATATATATTTGACGCACATGGATGTGTTGTTTATGGTTTTATATGTGAGACCTTTTATGATTATGTGAATGAAATGCCTATGTGATGTATTTTTACATGTGTATGCATGTTTATATATGATGATGCATGATGTTGTTTGTTGTATGTTTCCTATGTGCGATGATGAATGTGCCAATTTAGAATATCATTAGCCATTTGATCCACTACACAATTGAGGCTTCTAGGAACATGTATGAATGTGATGGATTCAAATGTTCTAACCATCTATTTAGTGCGTAGGAATTTTCTAAATAGGTAGAGATCACGTACCCAGTAATAGTTGTTCAACTGAGAGACAAGCAGTTGGGAGTCTAAGAAGACGTCGATATGAAGGATGCCCATCTAGAGGGAGGTGGTCAAGAGGTCGTTGATGCCATAATATTATTTATGGTTTTTGGTTGCAATGCCCACGCATATTCCATTGATATGAATCAAATCATGCGATGGGGAGTAGATGACCCATGCAAGCGAGGCAAGATTCAAAGACCATCTACTTGCTCCGTTAGCAAATCCAATGTATCGACATGAGGTAGGATCGATCTAGAGAACTGAAGGAAACAATACATAAGACTCACTTTTAAAAAATGTGTAAAACAAAAAGGGACAAGACTATGTTACAAGCTGAACTGCACATCACTTAAAGAGGTGACATTAGAGGGAAAGTGGTTTGGAATTCCATGGGATCGGCGATCATTCCTTTGTGTGACACGATGAACCCTAGGAGACAGCCCATTGGGACACAAAAACACTCTTGAAATATTTCAAGAGGATTTTGTACTTGCGACATCACAGGAAGGCTTGCTGCAAGTCATCCATATGTTGTGCTTCTTTTGGTGATCGAGCGGTAAGGTCGTCTAGGTAGACCAATATGATGTGGATTAGGTCATGGAAACAATATGTCATGGCACGCTGGAAGGTGGCTCTAGAGTACTTTAGACCAAAGGGAATTACTTGATATGCAAATGTTCCCCATGAGGTTATGAATGCAGTCTTGTAATGATATTATTTCCGTATATGAATTTGGTTATATCCGGAAAATTCATCCATTAAGCAGAAGACCTCATGTCTGACACACGCATCAATGATCTGATCGATGAAGGGTGTTGGGAAGTTGTCTTTGGGAAAACCCCCAATTTAGATCATAGAAGTCTATTTAAATGTGGATGGTACCTTTATTTTTATTCAAGGGAACAGGATTTGAAACCTAGGTGGTGTAAGCAATGGGGTAAATGACGTCAGTCATGCGCAGCTTATCTACTTCGGCTTTGACCACGGCATCTTTGGAGGGATGGATGGGTCATTTATTTTGGAAAACGAGGACTACATCAGGCCTTGTGTAAATGTGGTGTTCCATAATGGATGGATCCAACCCAGGCATTTCAGTGTAGGACTAGGAAAAGATGTCGCAAAATTCCTCGAAGAGCGCTTTGTAAGAAGCAACTTCTTTCGAGGAGAAAAATGCCCCCAGCATGATTTCCTCAACCATCTTAGGATTGGTTGAGATGTTGATTTTAATGGTTGGAAATATGTTAGCCATGTTCCCTTATTCAAAGGAATCTAGTGTTGGGATGGGATTTTTGAACCAGTCGACTTTCCCATCAATGAAATCCTTTGTTTCAATGGAAAACTAGTCAAACTACGATGCAAGTTATTTGGGAAGGAAGAATGAGCGATGGGGCATGTCGTCCCAAGGGTATTCTGGTGTGGTTAAGGCTTCAAGTATCTCCTTTTCATTGCAAAAGCAACAGTGGGACAAATCTGGTGGACTGTCGGTGATCAAGGAGATAAGAGGGTCTATGGAACTAAACATCATGTAAATGGACATGGTGTCTGAAGAAGGAGGTGGGGGATGGACTTCTTCAATTAGAGTGATCTCAGATTCAAGGGCATGTTGTTGAAGGTTGGCTAGGGCCATTCAAAACTTGGACAATTCCTTGCAGTGGTGAAAATAGTTTCCATACAATCCGCAAAGGAAGCAAGCATGGTTTGTTCTCAATGACTTGTTTGTCACTATTGGCCCACTTAGGAGTTCAAACATGGGGATGTTTTCTGTTGTATCTATGGCATCCAAATGTGTGTGGATCATGGGNACACCGGTCAGCAAAACAAAAATCCAAAATTTGAATTTTTTTTCCAGATCAGATACCGGCCGAAACAAAAATCCAAAATTTGGCCAAAACCGGCTGAACCAACCGGTCTGGACTAGGGACTCACGAAACTCAATTTTTTTTTTAAATCTAGAAAATAAAACTTTGCTGATGTACTTTGGAGCCTCTTTGTTAATGTACTTCAGTTGAGAACCTCAGAGATGTATTGCACTAGGTGCTATTTTGGATATTTTCCCCCATATTTTCTATATATATGAGAAACTTTGCATATTTCTGTATTAATGGTTTGTATTCATGTGTATGCACATGAATATATTGTTTTTTACAAAATATGAATATTTTATGTATTTTTTAGTCAACCGTTTTTATGCCGGTTTCGATCCAGTTCACATTTTGGGCTTCGCCAGTTCAATGACCAATCCAGTTCAGATAACATTGGTGCAAATGTATCGTTATAATACACACCATGGAATTGAGATTATCCCTTAGAAACTAATATTTATTTGTATTTCACATATGAACCATCAGCAGCAATTTTGGTTCAGAATATCCACTTGAATTGAATAAGCTTCCTCTTGGGAGGAAGGGGAACCAATTCCCATGTCTCATTCTCTTGGAGAGAATGGAAATATTCTTCCATTGTTGTTTTACACCTTG
>LPNX011227329.1:110328-152679 GCA_001517045.1 Pseudotsuga menziesii
GTCATTACAAGATTGATTATATGTCTATGTATCAGATCCAATCAGCATATAATAGTGCTCAATAAGAGCACTATCACTTGCAAAGAAAGCATTACTAGTTTGAGATCTAGTCTTCCTACGCTCTTGGGGATTGCCCGCCAATTCCCCTGCAGCTTGTATGATTTTTTCAGCCCACTTGGACCTTGATGGTGACTCATATACAGAAATATCATCTTCAGCCATATTATTATTAGACATATCAGAAAAAATAGAGCATGAATCATCACTTACATCATCGAATGGTTGAGGAGAACATCATTCCCCTGGTGCAAGCTCAAAATATGGTATGGTTCTTCTTCAAATTGCACACTTATTTCAAAAAATGTATTGAGTTTGGAAGTTTCAAAGAATTCGTAACATTTTGTATCTCCACTATAACCAACCATTATGCACTCCTTTCTTTGTGGCTGCAAGGCCTTCTTCTTTTCAGAAGGGATTCAAGCCCATGCTCTAGTACCAAAAATCCTGAAATTTGAAACATTTGGTTTATGGCCAAACCATGCCTCATAGGGAGTATTTCCTTTTACTTATTTGTGGAAGGATCTATTTTTTTTATGTGTGCAACATAATTAATGACCTCATCCCATATCTTGGGACTTAGATCCCTTTCTTGAATCATGCAACTAGCTATCTCCTTGAGAGATCTATTCTTTCTCTCTGCCACACCATTTTATTGTGGTGTGTAGGGAGTTGAGTGTTGCATTTGAATGCCACACTCCTCAGAAAGGTGCTATAGTTTATTGTTCACATACTCCTTCCCATTATAATTTTAAGGATATTAATATTATTCCCACTATAATTTTCTACCAATTCCTTCCAAATATTCAATTGTTCAAAAACTTTAGACTTTAATTTGAGGAAGTGCACCTAGCAGAATATTGAGTAATCATCAATAAATGTAAGTACATACCTTGATCCACCATATTATGGAGTGGGAATAGGACCTATCAGATATGAATGCACCAACCAAAGTGGTTGTGTGGCTCTCCTTTCCATCCCCTTCTCATATCTTCGCTTTGGATGCTTCCCAACTACACACCCAATGCATGCTCCATTTGATGATTTGATTTGTGGAAGTCCTTCCACCATCTCATCTATGTGTACTGCATGGAGGTACCTATAGTTTGTGTGACCAAAAATATTATACCATATCTTGGAAATCTCATTGTATTGTGAGGTAAGATCTTCATGATTGGAAGTGGGGAGGAATTTCGAAAACTTTTACATCCTCTCATGGTGGTATGCATACCCAATTGCAATGACTTGGTTTTATGTTATTTCTACAATATCTACCATGTCTGGAATGAAGGTCATTCTCTTTGCCTCTCATGTATGGGTCGTTTGATAGACTGACATAAAATTTTCTACAAGGTCTAGTACATACAACACATCCCTGAAGAAACCATGCCCTAAGTCAATCTTACCAGTCCCATTGGTCTGGATTTCTGAATCACCCCCCATTCGAACTGTTGGGCCAGCATTTGAATGCATGGAGGAGAAGATATCCCTTGTGTCTACCATGTGTCTAGAATCCCCCAAATCAATGATGAAATATGATTAATTAGAGGTATCTTCTACTGAAGCATGACATTTCTCCTTGCCATCTAAACTGGAGGTGCCATCCTTCTTCCTTACGCTGTCAGGGACGAGAATGTTGTTCTTCTCCAGGAACTGCGCCATCTAGTCAATGGTTGTTTTCATGCATGATATCTATGTATTTCATCCCTTGTAGCAATAGTTTCATTTGGTATTCTCATTTCCTCTCTTGTCCTTCTCCTTGGGAAAATTCAAACCCCCGTCACTTGATTTGGGTTTTTTTGGTTTCTTCATCTCTGGCAGCTTCGAATTCTTTGCCTTGGTATTTCCCTTTGAGGCATTAAAAAATCCCATGGCCAAATATTGATCCTTAGCCCAGATGTTTCCCATTTGGACTAGCTTGTCTTTCTCCTGAGTGAGAGACTCCATGAAGCTAGCAAGACTTGGCATTTTCCAGTTTTGAAGTGTTAACTTTCTAGAATGAAATGTGCTGACAAAGACTGAGAATTCTGGCCTCAACTTCAAAAGGATGGAGAAAAAAAAAATTTCCTCTTTCTTCTCAATTCCACATTGCTTCAAATTCAACATAAGTGACTTAAACTTGGTGAAGAAGTCCTGGATAGTGTCAAAGTGTGCTCGTCTCAGGATGATGAGCTCGTTCTCAAGCCGATGACCTCTTAGTTCATCAGTTTTCCCAAATAATGTCTCTAGTTTTACCCAGACTTCATTGAGGGTGGTTAAATTTTCTATTTGGAGCAACACCTCTCTTTAGATACTTAGGCATCATAATCCATATACAACATCCAATCTATTGAAGTAATTGGATTTCTCTACATCAAAGTTTGGCTCCACCTCTATGCCCATGTTAACGCTATAGAGGCCTTTGGCCCTCAATTGAATCACCATCTCTTCCTTCCAATCGAATAAGTTGAAATTTGTTATCAATATGTAGGTAGCTTCCATTTCTTCCTGTGCTAATGGTGATGAAATTGACAAATGTCCTGCAAAAACAACTCGATTTTATATGGAATTTCTCTAAAAATGCAGCTCAAAACGCTCTGGATTAATCTGCACCTTAGTAAACACCACTCATATTTGATATCATGTGATAAATTAGACCAACAGGAAGATATAGGATCCTTATAGAAACTCATAAAGTGAATTTGGTGCAAAACCAACAAAAAAACTATTAAATGAGAAGAAATTTACACATGCAATGTGAATAGAAACATGTTATATTTTTACTGTCTAACATAAAAACATGTTAGTAATAGGTTTATATTACATCAGAAGTGTTTCATGAGTATTTGGGATCCCAATGTGACTGTACAAGTGAAAATTGCCAAATTGGCATCAATCCCCCCTAGGTGGACCAATCACGCTCCAAATCAACCCAAATGGCCATGAATTGTTGTGTGGACATGGATAAGGTGACATGGGGAAATTATTACAGCTTGTAATTAAATGCACCAAAATGCACCTCTAGCGCTCCCAGTCAGCCAAGATGTCCACTTTCAATGAATGAGAGTGAAACAGCAATGATGAGGGTGCACATGTGGCTTTTATACTGATTTGGAGTGCTCATGTGGGTGTGAATGCACCAATTTGACTGGTTATTACTCCAACTAAGCACCCTTAGTCCAAAACCATAGTGTATTAATGCAAAATGCAATAAAATTGACTAAGGACTTAAACTAAGGTACTAAGAGGTTGGATTATTGTTCTAACATTTTTATATAAAACTTGTTATTGAATAGTGGTTCAAGAAACCTACAATTTTAGGCATACACAAACTAAAATTTCAGAAACTGCTATCCCAAAACTGGTTTATAACAAAAATATGAAACTCCCACTAGCCATAAAATATTTGACATGATTCAAACCATCGGGATAAACTGGCTCCATTGTACCACTTGGTAAGATTCTATTTAGTATCGCGACATATTCTTAAAGGTAGGTGAGTCCAACTTCCCCTGTCATCCTTAATAACTCCTCTATACTTTCCTAGGTAGCTAACCTTTGGATTCTCTGTTAAATTTTAGACATATCCACTCCAAGGACTGCGTACAAAATTCAAAGGAAGGACCTAGGTGTCCCAATCATTCATATATGTTATAACATTTATGTATCCCTTTTATCGACCTATTACCTCCTTTTCAACATTGATTATATTATTTTTTCCCACAAGTAAGTGACCTCTATCTATATCTTATTTATATTGGTTTGCATGCTTTCCCCAACTGAAATGGTAACACCTTTATGTGGTTCCTTACCTACTGAATCCATGTGGTTCCTCCCATACTAATTATATCCTCACAATTCCAAAAACTTATTAAATGTTAAATGTCTAAACAGCTAAACTCCCCAATAAATAAGAAAAAATTCCTTTATAGCTGAACTCCCCAATAAATAAGAAAAAATTCCTTTATAGCTGAACTCCCCAACAAATAAGCAAAAATTCCTTTACGAAAGTGAGCATGCTCATCATACTCTGCAATCCCCATTTCATATAAAGATGTATATTTATATTCCACACCTTTACATATTATCCTTTATAGACCTATAATCCCATGTCTATAGTAATCTTTCTCTTAGCAGTAGATGATTGACTATCTTCTCAACTTCTCTTTGGCCCATGAAAGCATATCTTCACAAGATTTTTCTGGGTTAGAAAATTATCATGTCACATAAGCCATGTGAAGGGGAATCGTTTGGGTTGCCAAATGTTATCCCAAAATTTGTTCCTTACCTCTTTGTCCCTCTCCCCAAATGTAGGGCTATTTGATACCTCTCCTTGATTGTATATTATTTATTTCTGTCTAGATTTTAACAAAGTGAATAGCATTGCCCTCCATATAAACTTTAAACTCTTTTGTGTTCAGATATTCTTCAAAATAGGTTATCTAATTCTTGGTGTTTATATTATTTCAAATTCATCCAATTGATTTTCGAGGGCTATCTTCTACAAATATGCCACCTTTTTACCTTTATAGTGTTATGATTAAGTTTTGGTTGGGAATTAAAACAATTTTCTAGAAAAGTGTAAGTAAAATATGGGGACTTGGAAATTGGAATTTGGAGATATAGGTGGCCCTTGGCTCACCTTAGTAGGAAGGAATCAAATGATAAATTTTACACTATCCTTGTTTACCAGTAGATGCATTCAGTCGGCTTCAATTTTTCGTGGGATTTCCTTGTCAGCTCCTAGACCCTTTCCTATGAAAGAATAGATCTCCTTTCCAGAATTTGGGACTTCCAACAAAAACTATAACTACTAATAACTACCGTCATAGTTTAGGAGAAATGAAAACTACTAATATGAAATAGGCTATGTGAGCTTGTGGTATTTTCTCATCGGTGTACACTAAAAGGGTTAGTACCTTTGTAATCATGACAATACAGAAAGGTAACAGAGAATTAAGAGGTTGAATAATAATATTTTATTACTACAAAGAAAGTATATAGATGGATGGTATGAGAACTTGAAGCTACAAAGCTTTTTCTCTAGCTACAGGCTAAGTTTAAGAGAATCCAAAACTGCTAATATGAATTAGGTTATGTGAGCTTATGGGATTTTTTTTGTCAGTGTACACTAAATGGATTGGTACCTTTTGTAATAAAAAAAATACAAAAATGTAACATATAATGAATATGTTTAATAACAATATTTTATTACTACAAATAAATTATATAGATGGATGGTATGAGAACTTGCAATTACAAAGCTTTGTATCAAGCTCTGGAAGACCCTCTAAGACTCGCTATTTTATAACAAAGGCTCTGAGGACCTTTTAGAATAAGTCAAATGGTATTCACCTTTTTCATATTCTTCCATATTTGGAAAATGATTAGTTATTTTAATTTCCTTCTCACAACATCATGTTGTGTATCTTCTTGTTGTTGTGATCGTCCTTCCATGTTCATGTCTTGTGCATAGTTACATAGTTCTTGGTTTTTGTAATATCATTGATTCTCTATCACTACAATATTGGGTTGAAAAATATAATCCATGCAATTTTGAGTTGCAAGTTCCACAACTTTGAGCTGTAGGTCATCAATTCCCATTATTTTGTGTTTTCAATAGTAAAATTGTGCACTTCCTACATTATAATCTCTTCACTCCCTTGACTTACAAATGCATGACCATCATTTGTGAATTGTTTATTACCAACTTTCACACAAAGAACATTTTGGTTCAGCATCAGCAACCCCATAGCCTAATCAAATGCCCTTCATTGGAGTGCTCGACACAAATCTTGCCCATCCTTAGTAACTTGAGAAAAGGAAATGTGATGATGCAAGTGTACATGGTCTAAGTGGTTATGATATGGTATCACGTAAGGTATGCATTGCGCAGTATATTCCTAAATCAAGTAGTTGTTTCATAGAAGCATTGGATCAATAGAATTCAAAAATAATGCTTCAAAATTTTAGTATTTTAAACTAGATATATACATCGGTATGAGTTAATATCCAACAAAAAACATTGTTTGTGACTTCCTTGAGGATGGTATATGGACCATCCTTCAGTGATATTATTTTTCAATGCAGGACTATATATGTCTCTTTGCATCCAAACATTGTAAACAATGTCGAATGTCTAAGGAAACTTGATATTGATCATGGTTCCCATTGCACTTGTTCCAAGATCAAATAAGGATCTAGTCAACGGTTTTGATGAGTTATATATATGTTCCATGAAATTGTTGCCTCATCTTGCCCCTAGAGTACTTGTGGAATCAATGAAGTTTTTGGAACTAGGGATGTAGTGTTTAATGGAAACAACAATCAAAACTATGGGAAAGATTTAGAAAGGCTGTGTCATGTGTGTACATGTTGGGGCGCACACCTTAACGGTCCTTAATTATGGTAACTCTGTGGTTTTTGTGGAAGTTTGTAAGCAGAGTTGCGACTCAAAATAGTCTTCGGGGTGTCGGGGTTGAGTCAAAGCCCTCTTTTTGTAATTAACCCATGGTTTAATTCCAGGGTTTAGGGTTCGGGGTGCCCATGGTTTAAGTCCATGGTTTTGTAATAAGTGCACTTGTATAAATAAGCACTTTTGTAAAAGAGTCAGGTTAGGATTTTGATGTAAGATGATTTGATGCGAAGCTAATGCTAGTTTTGTAAGAAAGGTTAAGTCCCAACTATGTGCATGGACGACCTCTGTAGCTTTGTGCGCAGAGGGTTTTTGGGTGATTAAGAGGATCTGCAGCTGTGTGCACGGAGATCTGCAGCTAAGTGCGCAGCCTGAGCAATTGAAGGGATTTGCATTTGAGTGCGCAGATCAGAACTGTGGTTTTTGTAAAGAGTTGAATAAAACATAGTTCTATGGACGTAGCCCCTAAACTAGGGGTGAACCACGTTATATCTTGTGTTGTGGTTCTTTTGTGTTGTTTTTGTTATGTTCTTTTATGCATTGATAAGTAGAATAACTGATAATTAAAATCATTGCTAAATACTAACTTCACCGTGAATTCCCAGTTAAGGGTTAAGCAAGACATTGTTTGTTTATCTAACTGCGAAGCTATATAAGTGATTGTCGAAGATCTGTATTGTATGATCATTATTTGTTAAAGGCTAAAGGTATAGTAATATCCCTCTTCTACTTGCAGAAACCTGATTCTGCGGCACCCCATAGCTGTTTCGGGTGAGACTGCAACCTGTTCGCAAGTTGTTGCCGAGAGGGCCAACACTATGGGTCTTTTGTTGGTGTGAAGACAAAAGTATAGAACCCGAGTCTGCCCTAACCCCAAAAAATTGGTTTTGTTGCCAGTTGAACTCAGTATCTGCTCAAGAGGGGTTTACGTCGCACCTAGAGGGCTATGTTTTGGATGCCCTCAGTGAAAGAAATCAGTGATTGGATTGAAGAGACTTATCTGAAATTTGCTGAACAAGAGAAAAAAGATCCACGTCGCAGTTCAGACGACTTTTTACAAAGGTACATTTTTTCTGATGTTTATGAAATTTTCTTTGGTAGTATCCACATAGAGTTTCCCCAGTGGTTATCTAGGTTGACATAGAGAAAGATGAACTTCCAAGAAGGTTATTTTCCTAATTGGACCCCTGCAAGAATTAATATATTGAAAAGGGTGAACAACGAGATATCCCGAGCTATTGATTTCTGTACCACGCAAACCCTTGAAGCATTTGTGATGGAGTTCGCCATCAACATAAGTACTTCCTTCAACGAAGTCAAACGACAGTTTTTCAAAGGACCAAGGGGTAAGTACTTCAATTCATTTAATTTGAAAATTAAAATGCTATTGGTTGAAAAAGGTATATTGATCATTGAATCAGACTGTTAGATTTAGTAGTACTAACTTATGTTTGGAAGTCAAAGTGAATTTGACGAGCAAAGTGGTTTGCTGCGAAGTGGTAGAATATACAAGAGGAATTTTGGATCTTATACCCTAGGTTAGAATACTGAGTATACCCCTGTAATTTCAGCAAATCCGATGCCCGATGAAACCCCTTCTGTTGGAAACCCTCCGGTAACCCCGCAGTGAAAACCTGTTATCCTTGGGAACCCGTCGTAGTATGAAAGTAACCCTAGCTCGAGTAATCTTGTCGCAGGTCAGTCTACTCCAGTAAGTTCCCCCCCACCTACTACCAGTCCCCCTCCCTCCCCCCCTATATTCACGATGGCCCATATGAATGATGACATTAAGCTCCCAGTCTTTAAAGGAACTGGATCAGAGGATCCAGAACAGTTTTGGTTCTTATGTGAAGCCATGTGGACTGCTAAGAACATTACGGATCAAGATACAAGAAGAGCGCAGCTGGTTACTTCTTTTAGAGACCGTGCTTTGACCTGGTTCATGAAGTTTTCCAATACTCAGAACCATGTCTTGGCTGATATAAAAGCAGCAATAATAAAGGAATTTAAGAAGCCTAAATCAGAGTCACAGTGTATCACTGAACTAAAGGAAATTCAGCAGAGGTGAGGAGAATCAGTGTGGGACTTTGATCAGAGGTTCAAAGTTCTGCTTGATCAAGTTAGTTTCACTATTGGATTAGCGCAGCATAAGGAATGGTTCATTACAGCTTTGTTATCGCATATCAGGACTCCACTCATGCAACAGAAGGTTGTTGATCAGCAAGAGGCTTTGGAAATTGCTATGAAGCTTGAAACAGCTCCCGTCGAAGATAATTCTGGTATAGCTCAAATACAAGCGCAGTTATCAGAAATGGCCTTGGAGCTGCGTGACATGAAGAAAGGAAAATTTGTTCAAGAATAGGTTTGGTGTACACGATGTCGAACAGAAGGAAATGACAAGGAACAATGTCCTACGGTAAGAAATTACCTGAATTCTGGTGCACCAAACGCATTCAACTCTAGTGTTCTATATTGTGAGATCTATAGGACAATTGGCTAGCATCGACCTGAAGACTCCTATCTACTACAGAGATATGTGCAAGTACCTAAGAACCCTTATTGCAAGTTCTATAAGTCAGTGGGACACAATGAAGATGAATGTCGCAGTTTTGACCTCATGAGAGAACGAACCTATGATGCTTATAGGGTACAAAATGATGGACAAGGCAATGATGGATATGGTTACTGTGGTAGTACATCAGGTAGAGGTACTTTTGGAGGTCGTAGTCATGGTGGCATGCCTAGAAGAGGTCGAGGCCAAGTTGTGTGCTATAACTGTAATCAGGCAGGACATCTAGCTAGAGACTGTCAGAACCCAACTACAACATGTCGATACTGCAGAGCAATCAACCATGTGATTGAGCAATTCCCGTAGCTGATAGCCAAGATATAAGAAAGAAATAGTGCTCCTACTCAAAATATTCAGATGATTGTTGTAGAGAAAAGACATGTTCCAGTCATTAATGTTGTTACAAGGAGTGGCGCTACGATGCAAATACAGAATAAGGAGAAACAGCCTAATGAGGCTTGGGTTCGTAAGGCCCCATAGAAAATTCCAACCTTCGATGTGGGAAGAGAAAAAGAGACATTTCTGGAAGCCATAAAAGACTTTGCTGATCCGAGCACACCAGTAGCACCTGCGCAACAGCATCAGCAGTAGTCACAGTCTCAAGAAGCTTCGACGGATAAAGTAAGTACATTGTCTTCATTTTTACAGAGTTGCATGAAGCTCTTAAGAAATCAGAATGCTTTAAATGAGTTAGAAAAAGTTATTACTTCTTGTGAACCTCAGCGAAGCTCTGGTAAGGAAAAAACTGTTAATAGAGTCAGAAGAACTGGAAGAGAAATGAGATTGCATGCTCAGATAGGAGAATATGACATGACTGATGTCATTCTGGACCTAGGATCCGAATTAAATGTCTTAACTAAACAAACATGGAAACAAATGGGAAAACCTACCCTTGAATGGTCTCCTATACAGTTGAGATTAGCCAATCAGCAGAAGATTGTGCCCCTAGGAAGATTCCCTAGTGTCCTAGTAGATATTGATGGGGTCAGTACTTTAGCAAACTTTGAAGTCAATGAGATAATTGATGATAGCAACCCCTACCCAGCTTTGCTAGGCATTGAGTGGGCCATAGACAATGCTGCAGTCATTAACCTTAAGAAGAGATAGATGACTTTTGAAGGGAAAGGTTTGAGAGTCATAGTGCCACTGGACCCTTCTCAAGGACAAAGGTACACAGAACCACTCAGAGATGAAGATCATGATGTTTTGGACCATATCTACAACATCACAGCTAAGGAAGAATATTATGTTGATCCTACTACCGAAGGTATCATGGATTGGCAGTGGGACAGCTCCTGCATGACGGATTTAGATGACGGTCTAGAGAATTGGCAGAATAGACTTTATGAACTACATGGACACCGATGTGCAATAATTACCAAGTCTCTTAGATGGCTTGGTTCACAGAAAAGAGACTTGCCTACCTTTGATGGCTTGACAGACCCAACAGATTTTATTATACAATTATCAGAGCAGGTACCAGATTCATAGAAAATGGAGAGTCTCGATTCAGCATTCAAAGCCACAGTAGCCATATGGTGGAATGGTAATAAAAAGTACATTCATAGTTGGGAAGCATACCAGAAGTCCCTTTGCCTAAGATTCAGGGATCAACCTCAGGAGGTGCAAAGTAGGTTTAATGGTAAGACTAGTCCTCAGGGACATTTGGAGCAATGCTATGAAGCATGGAAGCATGTACCTCATGAAGAATGGGTACATAGGTTTGTGCACACCCTGGAACCTATAGAAAAGAACTGGTATGCGAAGGTCGAGCTTCTCCATGGTACTATAAGTTGGGATAGTATTGTTGATAGTTTTGTGCTGACATTTTCTATTAATGATGTTTGTCCTGCTTTGGATGCAGCTGTTAGGTTGATCCATACTAAAGTGTTTGATGATCAAGAAATAGCAGAATACCAACCTGATTGGAAGGAACAAGAAGCTAATGCAGTAGAATGTTATAACCTCACAATTGACGAGGATGATGATCCACGCAACATTAACATCCCTGAGTCAGAAGGACACTGTGAATTACATGGACCAGCAATTGAAGCATCTGAAGTGAATTAGCCCTTGAAGACGCAGACAGTAAACATTGGCTCAGAAGGAAATCCTAAGTATGCTATCATTGGAGATTACTGGGATGATTAAATGGTGAGCAAAGTGACCCAACTTCTCCATGAGTATCAGGACCTATTTCTGACAAAGTTCTCAGAGATGAAAGGTATCCTTGGTGATATAGGAGTGATAAAGATCCCTTTGAAACCTGATGCGAAGCCTGTGAAACAGCGCCCTTATAGGATGACCCCTAAGTATAAAGAAAAAGTTAGAATGGAGCTAGACAAGATGCTTACTGCAGGAATCATTGAGCCTGTTGAAGAATCCGAATGGGTCAGTCCTATGGTGGTGCAAGAAAAGATGACTAAGGGAGAAATCAGAATCTGTGTTGATCTAAGGAAGCTGAATGATGCCTGTTTACATTATCCTTTCCCTACTCCCTTTACAGATGAAGTTTTAGACAATGTTGGAGGTCAAGAAGTGTACTCTTTTACTGATGGATTTTTAGGTTACCATCATATTAGAATTTCTCCAGAAGATCGACATAAGACAACCTTCACTACAGAAATGGGATCCTTTCAGTATACAGTTATGCCCTTTGGATTGAAGAATGCACCTGCTATGTTTTCTAGAGTAGTCATCTCTGCATTTAAGGAATTTATACATAAATTATTAGAAGTTTATTTTGATGATTGGACTATCTTTGGGTTACTAAAAGACCATATAGCTAGTTTAAGACTTATGCTGGACAAGTGTAGACAGCATCAGATTTCCTTGAACTTGAAAAAGTGTATCTTTTGTGCACCTTTTGGAATTCTGCTAGGTCACATTGTATGTAAGCAAGGATTGATGATGGATCCTGCGAATATAACCATTATTGTGAACTTTCCACCTCCGAAGTCTGTTAAGCAACCTCGCACTACACTTGGTCATACTGGATACTACAGGAAATTCATTAAAGGATATGCTCAAATCACAACCCCTATGGAAAAGCAGTTGAAGAAAGATATTAAGTTTGAATGGACACCTGAGTGTCAAGAAATATTGGATATTTTGAAGGAAAAGATGGAAACTGCCCCTATTTTAGTATTCCCTGACTGGAATAAGGAGTTTCATGTGCATGTCGATGCATCCTCCATTGCTCTGGGTATAGTATTGGCTCAGTCAAGAGAAGGTAATATTGATCACCCTATTTCTTTCGCAAGTAGAAAATTGTCCACAGCAAAAAATAGTTATACTACAACAAAATGAGAAGGTTTAGCTATGGTTTATGCATTGCAGAAGTTTCGACGCTATCTGTTAGGATCTCATTTTAAGATGTTCACTGACCATTCTGCTTTGAAGTATTTGGTTAACAAGCATGTGCTAGGTGGAAGGATATGCAGATGGTTGATTCTATTTCAGGAATATGACTTCGAGATCATAGTCAAACCTGGAAGACTTAATCTAGGTCCTGACCACTTGTTGAGGCTCGAGTCAGGAGAAGAGCCCATTAGTTTGGACGAAGGTCTTCCTGATGCCCAGTTGTTTGCAATCCAGATGGTTGATGATTATTTCCAGGATATTGTTTAGTACTTGTCTACAGGTTTTTCACCCACCTAAATGACAACGCAGCAGAAGAAGCAGCTGGTGGTTAGAGCGGCCGACTTTACCTTAATAGCAAGACAGCTATATAAGATGGGACCAGATGAAATACTATGCAGATGTGTCCTGGAGCATGAAAAACCATTAATTTTGGCTGAGGCACACTCTAGAGCAGCAGGAGGTCATTACACAGGAAAAGCTACAGCACAAAAGATTCTGACAGCTAGATTGTGGTGGCCCACAATTCATAAGGATGAAAGAGAGTATTGCCATAGCTGCAACATCTGTCAGAGGACAGGAAAACCATCCAGGAGGGACAAGATGCCTCTAGTTCCACAGGTAACTTTACAAGCCTTTGAAAAGTAGGCTATTGATTTTTTTGGACCTATCAATCCCCCTACAAAGAAATTCGGAGCAAGATACATTATTACAGCAACTGACTATCTTACTCGTTGGGCCGAAGCTCAACCGGTCAAGAATTGTAGCACTGCTACAGCTACAAAGTTCATCTTCGATAACATCTTGTCAATATTTGGGTGTCCTAGAATTCTTATGAGTGATCAAGGATCACATTTCCTAAATAATACTATTGAAGTACTGACTAAATAATGTTGGAGTAGGGTCCCGCAGCTACAGAAGAAGCTGCGATTTAGCGGATAGACAGTTTTGGCGTAGAGGGGATAAGGTAGAGCTACGATGCCGTAGCATGTTTCTAGCTGCAGAGAAGAGCTAGAAACCATGACTTTTAGGACAGAGAAGTCAAGGAAGATGACAGTACCTGAGCGGTCGAGAAGAGAGAGCTCAACCACTGCATTGAAGGCAGCGGTGAAGATAGGAGGGCTCAGCTACCCTCATAAAGGAAAAGGAGCAACGAGGCTGAGGTATTGAAGACGAAGGACAGAGCCAGGGAAGTGGTGCACAGTACCCATGGTCAGTGATGGGAAGCATGGAAGACTGCAAAGAGATGTGGTGTGATGGAAAGTGGCTACCTCAATTACAGATATGCTGATTGTCACTAATTAGGGTTTTGGGTTACTGTTGGGATAGGCCCACAGTGTTGTAATGGCGAGACCTTCGGGCCGCCTATAAAGGGATGTATTTTGTATTGTAAAAGGGTTGGGTGGTTGGTTGTTTGGTTGTTTAGTTGGTTAGTTAGTTAGTTCATTCAGCTGTTAGTTGTTTTATAGATTATTAGACAGTTGGAGAGGCCGAGCTCTGGTTCTATTATTAACAGTAATTATCTTACTGTAACCAATAGCTGGCTCATTGAGCATGCATGTAACGATCCGCAGGGATCGACAGAGAGGGAAGAGTATATTGTAAGAGGTGCAATATAGAGTAGAAAAGAGATCTAAGAGAGAAGGGCTCCAGGCTGTGTGCGGATTTACCCAGAAGATCTCGAGCTACATATGTGGTGCAGCAAAACTGTGTTTACCTTCCCCTAAGCTATAATAGAAACACAGTTCTGTGGACGTAACTTCCATCCTGGAGGAGAACCACGTTAAAATCGTGTGTTATGTGATTTATTTATGTGTCGTGTTTATTTGTTGCATCTATCAGTTACCATGAGGGCCTTGTTTACAGTTTAATGTATGTATGCATTATTTAGTTTACAGCACTATAGAAGATAAATGCAAGTTGAAATCCATAAGTATTTTGTGTAAGAGTTTATCTACATTTTATCCTAGATAGTAAGAGTCGCAGAGTTACACAACCTTATATATTGAATCCCATAAGTGGGAATGAGTAGCACTGAGTACGCTGAACCGCAGCGGTAGGATATCGCAAGGAGGTGATATCGCGCCAACAGAGGAGCTATGGTGCACTGCAGTTGAGAATCAGCGTAGGAAGGAGTTACGCGTTGCCTGAGGTGTAGCGATGCGATAAGGAGTAGAGTCATCGCAATTAAGAGGGAGTTGCGCGTCGTAGAAAGACAGAAATCTCATAGGCTAGAAGAGCTGCGAGACACCCAGGCTGCCACAGAACCTGGTCCAAGACACTTGAGTCCTTGGCCAACCCATTAGATTCACTTTGAGTGAGACTTCAGGACACTCTATGGTCTGTCGCTGAAAGGGCCAGTGAGCTAGGGGTGTTGTTGGTTAAATACATTAAAACCCGGGTCTACCCAAGCAAGCCAACAAATGGTTTTGTTGCTGATTTTGAACAAACTGAGCATTGATGTTCTGGTGGCAGCCTACTAGAGATGAAATCAATGAGTGGGTTTGGTCTAACCAGAAAGAGTTTTCCAAATGAGAGAACAGGAGTCCTAAACTGAATACAGAATCCTGGTTACAAAAATATATCATTACAGACCTGGATGCAATATTTTTTACGACATTTGGGAACGAGATTTACGACTGGTTATCAAAATTGACTGATACGAGCATATCCAAGAAGAAAAGAGACATTGTCTGGACACCGGAGCTGATTCAGACCGTGAAGAACCTTGATAATCCTATTATGAGAGCAGTATACTTCTGGCTTGCGAGTGTGCTAGAAGGCTTCGTCACAGAGTTTGCAGTCGACCAGACAAAAAGCTTCAACAAGGATGAGCGCTACTTCTTCAAAGGATATCATGGTAAGTACCTAAAATATTTAAACTTGTCCATTAAGATGTTATTACATGAAAAAGGAACAATGGATCTAGTTTCAGATGAATAAGTAAAGATAGTAATGTCACAAGACTTTGAAAGTGATTTTGATGACATTGGACGTACACATAGTGGAAAGAAATATAAAGTAGATTTCAGATCTCCCATAGTTGAAGACAGTTCATATAAGACTAGACAGCAGAGTCCTAGTAATACAGAAGGAACAGAGGGGGGTATCCCTTACCATCCTTACACCCCACAGAAACAGACCGGGACTCAGAATAATCCTGTAGGAACTCCATCCAGTAGCTCGCAGACAGTACCTACCACCGCTACATCACCTTCACCTATACTGCCGAGTGGTAGTAATGCAACAAATCAACATCCACCGCATAGAAATAGAATGGGGGATGATATGAAATTTACCTATCTTTAAGGGAACAGGGGCAGAGGACCCAGACCAGCATTGGTTTCTATGTGAAGCCATGTAGACCATTAAAACCATCAATGGCGATACCATTAAACTCGTACAGTTGGTCACTACACTAAGAGATTGAGCCTTAACATGGTATATGAAGTATACCACAGTACCCAGAACACTTGTCTAGATCAATACCACCATGATTAAAGAGTTTAAGAAACCTAAGTCTGAGTCACAGTGCATTACAGAGCTCAAAATATCAAACAACTACCTACAGAGTCAGTGTGGGACTTTGATCAGAAGTTCAAAGCCCTTATAGACCAAGTCAGCTTTGAGTTTGCTCCCTCACGTTAGACTGCCATTAATGCAGCAGAAACTCTAGATGCAGGATGACGCATTGGAGATGGTAATGAAACTAGAGGCTTCACCTCTAGTGGAATCCAGCACAGTTATGACAAATATACAAAACCAGTTAGCTAATCTCACGTTACAGTTGCATGAACTTAAGAAAGGGAAAGAGGTTGCACAAGACATATGGTGCGTAAAGTGTAAAGCAAAAGGCCATAGTAAAGATAATTGTCCAGCCTTTGTAGAATATATAGCAACAGGGGATCCTAACTCCTTACCACAGACCCACGGGCCGTGGTGTGAAATATGTAAAACAAGAGGACATCTACCTCAGCAGTGCCCTCTACTTCAGAAGTACATGCAGACACCTAAGAACTTATACTGTGTCTTTTGCAAGTCTGTAGGCCATGATGTACATGATTTCCAAGCCTATGATCTCATGGTCGGAGCAAAGCAAGACTTGTACAGAGTCCAATTAGAAACACAAGGTCTAGCAGCAGGACCACAGCAGGATCCGGCTTATGGTGGCCGTGGAGGAGGATTCAGAGGACGAGGATGTGGAGGAGGCTTTGGCCGTGGAGAAGGCTTTGGTCGTGGTCACAGACTAGTTACTTGCTAAAACTATGGAGTTGTAGGACATTATGCTAGATACTGTTAGAGTCCCACCACTACATGTAACTATTGCAAATCTTATGATCACACTATAGAGGAGTGTCCTACCTTGATAGATAAGATCAGAGAACCTAATCCAGTAGCACACCAGAACATCCAGCTTATTGCTACTGAGCAGGAAGAGCCAAAACCAAGAGTCAACATTGTGACTCACAGTGGTGTTTCCACTAGTGAGACATCACAGGATACTGAAAAGAACACAGGTCAGGAGTGGGTGCGTAGAGCTCCTAACAAAGCAACACCACTTAACCTGCAGAAGAATAAACAGACATTTCAAGAAGCTAAGACTTTCTTTGATGACCCTATGCAATCAGGATCATAGGTACCACTGTCTAGGGGCATACCACAGCAAGCACCTTGTGGCGTTAGCCCTGAACAGATATCGTAGGCTGCCACATCGGGTACATGCGATGAGGATGAGATGACAGGAAGTGTACATTCCTTCCTGCGGAGTTGCTTAAAACTTGTAAGAAATGAGAAAGCTATCAGAGAACTCTAGCGCATCATAGATCAGTGTCAGCCATCTTCTTCCATGAGAAGTACACAGCGTGCTATTCATAATATTATGGGACATACAAGAACCGGAAGAGAGATGCGACTCACAACACAGGTTGGAGAATTCGAAATGGATGAGGTGATCCTAGATCTAGGATCAGACGTAAATGTTCTGATTAAGCAGAAATGGGAACATATGGGTATCCCTAAGTCAGCCAGATCTCCTATTCATCTAAGATTAGCTAATCAGCAGTGAGTATCACCCCTGGGTCAATTACCGCAAGTGCCAGTCGACATTCACGGAGTTCGTAGCTTCGCAGAATTTGAAGTTATAGAAATCATTGGCGATAGTAGACCATATCCAACACTACTAGGCATTGATTGAGTTATTGGTAACATGGTCATTATCGACTTAAAGAGAAGACAAATGACCTTTGAGGATGCACAGATCTGAGTCATTGCACCGTTGGATCCTTTTCAGGGTCTTAGATATATTGAACCTATCCGAGCAGAGGAAGAGGCACATAACATGGAGAGCCTCTATCAGATGACCACAAACCAGAGAGACTACATCAATTCGACTGTAGAAGGGAACATTAGTTGGCGATGCGACAGCTCATGCGCATCAGATTCAGATGTTGGTCTAAAGAACTGGCAGAACAGACTTCACGAAGTTTCAGCACGTAAATGCGCATACTTGACTAAGTCACTGCGATGGATTGGGGAAGAGATCAATGAGATTTCATAATTCCATGGTTTAACAGATATCCAGGACTTTCTCAAGAAGTTTGAACAACAAATTCCTCACGAGCAGAGGGTCACAGCTATGGACCTTGCAGTACAAGCCACACCTGCAAGATGGTGGTATGCACATAAATAGAATATCGCATCATGGGATGATATTAAGAGATTGATGGTGATCAGATTTTCTACCGACAGAGAGTATGTCTAGAAACAATACACAGGAGAAAGTGATCCCAGGTCACATATTCAGACATGTGAACAGAATTGGTCGGACATTCCCAAGGATGAATGGGTTCACCGATTCATTCACACTTTGGACACAGTTCCAAGGAACTGGTATACAGAGATTGAGCTGCACAAGGGAACAACTAAATGGCCACTTATGATAGACAGCTTTCTAATCACATTCACTTTTGAATCTGAGTACCCAAGTGTTGATCAGGCCCTAGATATAATAAAGAGTAAGATATTTGAAGACTGTACCCTATCAGTACAAACTCAACCTGACTGGGCCCTTCAGCTAAAAGATGCGCTTGAGTGCTATAACTTTGAAGCAGAACCAGAGGACGAGGATGAGGATCCTCGCAACACCAACATTCTGGAGTCAGAAGGGACTCGCGATGTTGAGGGACCACAGTTAGAAATTCCAGCAATCACAGAGCCCATCAAGATTAAAAAGATCAATATTGGCACAGACACAGAACCAAAGTTTGCCTCTATTGGAGACTATTGGAACGATGAAACAGTCGGACGGATTGCAGACTTGCTACATGACTATCAGGACCTATTTCCCACCAAGTTCACAGAGATGAAGGGAATAGTCGGAGACCTGGGATTAATGAGGATACCATTGAAGGAGGATGCTAGACCAGTCAAGCAGCGTCCATATATATTAAATCTGTGCTATAAAGAAAAAGTTAAGGATGAAATCGATAAGATGCTAGCAGCAGGCATCATTGATCCTATAGAAGAGAGTGAATGGGTTAGTCCCATGGTCGTACAAGAGAAGAAAACTAAATGAGACATCAGGATCTGCATCGATCTGCGTAAACTCAATGATGCATCGCTTCATGATCCATTTCCGACACCGTTCACTGACGAGGTGTTAGACAACGTGGGAGGACAAGAGGTCTACTCCTTCACTGATGGCTTTTCAGGATATCATCAGATCAAAATCCATCCAGAATATCGATCCAAGACCACCTTTGCAACAGAATGGGGCTCATTCCAGTATACGGTAATGCCCTTTGGCCTTAAAAATGCACCAGCTATCTTTTCTAGAGTAGTAGTTGCTGTATTTAAAGAGTACATCCATAAATTCCTAGAAGTTTATTTTGATGATTGGACTGTATTTGGACTAATTGACAAGCACATAGGAGATTTAAGACTGATGTTAGAGAAATGTAGGCAGTACCAGATTTCTCTAAACTTGAAGAAATGTATATTTTGTGCGTCATTCGGTATTTTGTTGGGTCACATTGTTTGCAGACAAGGCTTGATGGTAGATCCCGCAAAGATCACCATCATTGTAAACCTTCCAGTACCCAACTCAATAAAGAAATTGAGGACAGTACTTGGTAATACCGGGTACTACAGAAAGTTCATCAAGGGCTACGCAAAGATTACAGCACCGATGAAGAAATTGTTAAAGAAAGATGTAGAATTCCTATGGAATGAGGAATGTCAGCAGAGCCTAGACACACTTAAAGAAAATATGGTTACAGCACCCATCCTAGTATTTCCAGACTGGACTAAGCCGTTTCATGTACATGTGGATGCATCTGGCATCGCACTTGGGATTGTTTTAACGCAACCAAGAGAAGGGGATATTGATCATCCTATCGCATATTCCAGTAGAAAGCTATCGACAACAGAAAAGAACTACACCGGGATAGAAAGAGAAGGCTTAGCTATGGTGTATGTGCTGCAGAAGTTCAGGCACTACCTGTTGGGTTCCTCGTTCAAGATGTTTACTGACCATTCCGCATTGAAGCATCTGGTCAATAAGCCAGTGTTGGGGGTAGAATCTGCAGATGGTTACTCCTCTTTCAGGAGTATGATTTTGAAATAATTGTAAAACCAAGAATATTGAACACTAGACCTGATCATCTATCATGGATAGACTCAGGAGAAGAGCCAAGTAACTTAGAGGACAATTTGCCGGATGCGTAGTTGTTTTCTATCTAGATCACAGACAACTACTATACTGACATCATTCACTTTCTCACTACAGGATTAGCACCTGACGAGTTTACTAAGTAGCAAAAGAAGCAGTTGGTTGTTAAAGCAGTAGACTTCACCCTGATCGCAGGACAGCTATACAAGTTAGGTCCAGATGAAGTCCTGCGCAGATGTGTGATGCCGCATGAAAAAGACACTATCATCAGAGAGGCACATTCAAGAACCGCAGGAGGTCATTTCGCAGGAAAACCGACTATGAAAAAAATCCTAGATGTAGGATTATGGTGGCCTACGCTGCATAAGGACACTAAAGACTTTTGCAGATGCTGCGATATCTTCCAGAGGGTAGGAAAACCCTCGCAACGAGATGAAATGCCACTGCGACCACAGGTTAAGCTGCACGCATTTGACAAGTGGGCTATAGACTTCGTGGGTCCTATCAACCCACCAGGAAAATGCACTGGGGCAAGATATATCATCACTGGAACAGAGTACCTCACCAGGTGAGCGGAGGCCAAAGCAGTAAGAAATTGTGATGCTGCTACAGCTGCACAGTTCCTTTTTGAAAACATCATCAGTAGATTTGGATGCCCAAAAATTTTGATGAGCGACCAAGGCACACATTTCTTGAACCATACCATTGAGGCCTTGACAGAAGAATTTCATATTCAGCACCATAAGAGCACTCCCTACCACCCACAGGCTAATGGTACGGTGGAGGCCTTTAACAAGATTTTTGAAAATGCTCTTACTAAGATCTACAAAAACCAAAGGAATGATTGGGACCTCAGAGTTAACATTGTATTATGGGCATATAGGACCACATGCAAGAAGCTTACGGGATACACACCTTTCAGCTTGGTGTATGGACAGGAGGTTGTTATGCCTATGGAGTATATTCTTCCCAGCTTACGAATTTCTCAGATCACCGGGATGGCTGATACAGAGACAGTGGATGAAAGACTAGCGCAGCTACTTGCCTTATAGGAAGACAGATCCATCGTCATCTTTCATCAGAAAGCACAGAAGACACGAGAAAAATCTTGGCATGACAGACACATTAAGAGTAAGACTCTTCAGATCGGAGACCTAGTACTCCTCTACGACAGTAAGTTCATTAAGTTTATAGGGAAGTTCAAGACGCATTGGCTGGGGCCATACCAGATATAGCAAGTTACAGAGGGAGGTGTCGTTCAGCTCAGTAAACTGAATGGGGAGCTTCTTCCCACATTGATTAATGGTAGTAGGCTTAATCTCTATAGTGATAGCCACCCCACCTCTCAGCCCTAACTTAGACAGCTTAAGACGATGCAGATGTCCAGTGTAGTTGAAAGGAGGCATCGCACCGAGAACTAGTCTACACCGACAAGTATTCTAAGTATGAGGAATCGCATAAGGATGGTTCATTTTGCGCAAGTCATCAGTGGCTTGCGGGAAAAAAAAAAGGAGCACTGCTTAAGTCTGTTTTGAGCAGAGGATGCGGTGTTGCATCACAGCGAGGCGATGTCTCTCTGTGCCACGTACCCGCTTTCGCAAGAAAGGAGAGGGATAGTCAAGTCGCCTTCTGACAGGCAGTTAATGAAGAAATGAACGGTATATCTTACCGTATATTTGGCAGCGGTATAATTAATTTTCCAGATTTGGTAAATCTTCGATGATACCGGTGCCTGTACACACACACTTCAAGGGAAATTTGATTGGATTTCAGCATTTATTAAGGATCGGATGACGGGTGTGGTCTCGTCCATGCAATTAATATGACCGACGGATTCATTCTAGATGACCGTTGCGTCTGGGATTATCATATTTGGCATAAAAGCGTAAATTATTCATTCAGGAGGGTTACACTTGCAAGAATTCAAGAGCCGAGAGTTATAGAGTGCATTGATCAGTTTCTGTGTGCAGAGCTAACCCCGTTACAGAGTGCTGTGATTTCCAAGATTTGCAACCATTGCACGTCCATCGTTTTACACCAAGTGGGTTCTATCCGAGGAGGAACCTATAGAAGTGATTTTGGAAAGGTTCGAACGTTGTGGCCTTACAGCCCCTATGACGACACCATCTAAGGGTGACCCGCTGAGTTCATCACAGACCAGAGAACCACCAAAAACGAGGAGCCAATCTTAGATAATAGAAGGATCCAGTTCTGAGCTGGAGGAAGAAGTTCATAGTGCAGCAGATTACATCATGCCACGAGTTGAAGGCGCACCAGAGGTAAAAATTCCCAAGAGTGCTAAGTTTACTGTTCCCATACCACTGATTGATTCTCAAGTAAAGGAAAATGGAGATCTATTAGGATATTCCTATGTTGTTAGATTTACAGATTATAACCTGGGAGATGCTAAGACATATCCTCACTTTCGGCTAGATCAGTATCTGACGATCCAGAAGAACCCAAGGACATGTAGTGATGAATATGTTCCCATGGCACATGTCTAGGTTCTTGAGCTCTCAGGTCTACTCAATTTGTTGAGAGTACCTCATTTTGGACGGGGTGCAGAGGTTAATGCCATGGTGCGCATACTACTCTCTTGTGTACACGAAGGTTACCTCTAGCTAGGTAACAAGGTCAACCTAAACATCGACTTGATGCACCGCATCACTGGGCTGTCCAAGACTGGTAAAGACCCCAAGATCTAGATAGCGGGGAAGACCAAGGATTCCAAGCTAAAACCATCCCTAGTTTCCAAGTATAAGATCCAGAGGGGAGGACGGGCTTATGACATTGCAAGCTTAACAAACAAAACACTCATATTTACAGCTAGCCTGCTTGCAGGCAGACTGTTAACCAAGGTTCACCCAAAGGAAGTCACAGGATCAATAATTAACCTGGCCATATAGGTTGCAGAGGGGGAACAGTTCAATTGGTCCTTATTTTTATTAAATATGCTTTAGGCAGATTGTTTGGCAGCACAGGATGAATCAAACCACCCTTTCCATTTCTCGTGGTTGCTTATTTTATGTGCATTCATCAGCTGGAAGGAGCCACCCCATACTCAGTTTCCACAGCTAGCAAGTGGCGCGCCCAGAGGTATGCGCTATACCAACTTATGGGAAAGCAACAGCCAAGCAAAGAAAAAGGTTCATATGATATTATTCTATGAATACTATAAGTTGTTGAAGAAAACCATCCAAGAGACACCACGAATCAGCAAATAAGTTGTGGACATATATGATAACCGGCTTAATTTTATGGCAGACAACCATAGAATCTATCTAAGGCCAAAAAGGTATAGAAGGGATGATTGGGCTAATGGCTGGTTCAGGATGACAGAAAAGGATGTTGAAGGTGTCATCAAGGACTTTGATGATGAATGGAAGCAAGCATTCAAGGATACCACACCACTACAATCAGATACCGCCCAGACAGATCCATCAGACAAAGGCAAAGACAAAGTGGAGACCCAGACACAGGATACAGAACAAGTGCCACTACCAGATGGACAGAAGAAAGATTCACAGCAAGTACCATCAGAGGCACAGATGACAAAGGATGGAGAAGAGGAGTACCAGAGACACTGAAGAAGAAAAAGAGGAAAGTAACAAAACCACCTTCGAAGACTGCACTGACAGAGGATGATTATGAATTCGTCGCAACAAGAATGCATGACACCTTGAAGGACTCATTTGAGGCGATGCAGACATCGCAGGAAAAAATGCAGAGTGCGGTAGAAAAGCAGCTTTTGGACCTAAAATCAACTAGTGAGAAGATTTCTATGACACAGGTTCCACCGGTAAGAGTGACCACAGGAGAAATCTCAACACAGTCGATTCCCGCGAGGAAATCTTGGCAACAAATCGCATAAACACAATTTTGATACCACCAGGGAGCATTCGGTTCCCTGCGTCAATGATGGATGCATGACTATAGTTTAGGCAGCCCATCGAGGTTAACCTTGCAGAGTTCCACATTGACCAGTTACAGATGATCCAGCAGTAGCTAAGCGCAGAGCTCAGAGGGAGAGAGCTCGCGACCTATAAATAGAACACGCAGTTGAAGCAACAGAATGCAATACTCGCCACCAGCTATCAGAAAAAGGCAGATGAGTTAAAAACATATCAAGAAAGAGATCAGGAACTCTCTCAAGTATTACAGAGTATTGCATTGGAGTTACCCCAATGTAACATTGAGTTTTCCTTGCCTCTCCCACAGAAGGTAAGAAGAGTTGCAGAAAGAGAAAAGGCTCTGGAGGAAACAGTAACTAGCATGGAAGAAAAAGCAGCCAATATGGAGGAAGACCACAAAGCACAGATTGTCAAGCTCGAGGCTCGACCACCAGGAACCCCCCAGGTAGACAAGGAAGCCAGAGTAGAGGCCTTCCGACTCACTTCCGCACAAATACAATCTTGCATAGACGATGCACTGTCAGTGCTAGCTGATGTGACGAGCGCATGGTCAGATTTAGATGAGCCTCCTGAGAAAGTAGAACTACAACAAAGTATTCATCAGATGGAGAATACCACAATGGCAATAAAGGAAGAAATCAAGAGCTTAACAGCTCTTCAGAAGATGAGAAAGACACAGGAGATGAACCGCTTGCAGCAGGAAGCGTAGCTGTTGAGAGCACAGGAGATACACATCAATAACCTGCTTCAACCATATCAGGAGCAAATCACAGAGATAGTCGATACAGTCGAGCAGAAAGTTAGGGATTTCACGGCCACCAAAAATGAAATTGAGTTAACAGAGGACTCCAGTATTAGTCAAGCTATGCTTGACTCGGCACAAGAGCGTGTCGCAGTGATGCAGGACGAAGTCGCAGGACTTCGAGACAAGTTTCAAAGGACTTCATAGGAATCCAAGGAGAAGCTATAGCAGGAGAAGCCCGTTGGTAGTGGCTCAGGGATGAGCCACAAGTAAGTGTTAGGGGATTGTTGGAGTAGGGTCCTGCAGCTACAGAAGAAGCTACCGATTTAGCGGATAGACAGTTTTGGCAGAGAGGGGATAAGGTAGAGCTACGACACCGTAGCATGTTTCTAGCTGTAGAGATGAGCTAGAAACCGTGACTTTTAGGACAGAGAAGTTAAGGAAGATGACAGTACTTGAGCAGCCGAGAAGAGAGAGCTCAACCACTGTATTGAAGGCAGTGGCAAAGATAGGAGGGCTCAACTACCCTCATAAAGGAAAAGGAGCAATGAGGCCGAGGTATTGAAGATGAAGGAAAGAGCCAAGGAAGTGGTGCACAGTACCCATGGTTAGCACTGGGAAGCATGGAAGACTGTAGAGAGCTGTCGTGTGACAGAAAGCGGCTACCTCAAGTACAGATATGTCGACTGTCACTAATTAGGGTTTTGGGTTACTGTTGGGACAGGCCCACAGTGTTGTAATGGCGATACCTTCGGGCCGTCTATAAAGGGATCTATTTTGTATTGTAAAAGGGTTGGGTGGTTGGTTGTTTGGTTGGTTAGTTGGTTAGTTAGTTAGTTCATTCAGCTGTTAGTTTTTTTGTAGATTATTAGACAATTGGAGAGGACGAGCTCTGGTTCTGTTATTAACAATAGTTATCTTACTATAACCAGTAGCTGGCTCATTGAGCATGCATGTAACGATCCACAAGGATTGACAGAGAGGGAAGAGTATATTGTAAGAGGTGCAATATAGAGTAGAAAAGAGATCTAAGAGAGAAGGGCTCCAGCTTGTGTGCGGAGTTACCTAGAAGATCGCGAGCTACATATGTGGTGCAGCATAACTATGTTTACCTTCCCCTAAGCTATAATAGAAACATAGTTCTATGGACGTAACTTCCATCCTGGAGGTGAACCACATTAAAATCATGTGTTATGTGATTGATTTATGTGTCGTGTTTATTTGTTGCATATATCAGTTACCACGAGGGCCTTGTTTACAATTTAATGTATGTATGCATTATTTAGTTTACAACACTATAGAAGATAAATGCAAGTTGAAATCCATAAGTATTTTGTGTAAGAGTTTATCTACATTTTATCCCAGATAGTAAGAGTCATAGAGTTACGCAACCTTATATATTGAATCCCGTAAGTCGGAACAAGTAGCACTGAGTACGCTGAACCGTAGCGGTAGGATATCGCAAGGAGGCAATATCGCACCAGCAGAGGAGCTATGGTGTGCTGCAGTTGAGAATCAGCGTAGGAAGGAGTTACGTGTTTCCTGAGGCGCGGCAATGTGATAAGGAGTAGAGTCATCGCAAGTAAGAGGGAATTGCGCGTCGCAGAAAGACAGAAATCTCGCAGGATAGAAGAGTTGCGAGACACCCAGGCTGCCACAGAACCTGGTCCAAGACACTTGAGTCCTTGGCCAACCCATTAGATTCACTTTAGGTGAGACTTTAGGCTACTCTGCAATTTGTCACTGAAAGGGATAGTGAGCTAGGGGTGTTGTTGGTTAAATGCAGTAAAACCCGGGTCTGCCCAAGCAAGCCAACAAATAATTTCAAGTATATCAGCAGAAGAGTACTGCCTATCATCCTCAAGCAAATGGAACTGTCGAAGCCTTTAACAAGATCCTTGAACATGCTTTGACAAAGGTCTGCAATGTTAATAGAAATGATTGGGATCTTAGAATTCCAGCAATACTATGGGCTTATAGAACCACCTACAAGAAGTTGACAGGCCATACACCTTTTAGGTTGGTCTATGGACAAGAAGCAGTCATGCCCATGGAGTACATTGTTCTTAGCCTAAGAATATCTGCTTTCACAGAGATGGATGATCCAGCTATGCTAAAATAAAGGTTGGCAAATATACTAGAACTTGAAGAAGATAGATTCATCGCAGGGTTCTAGTAGCAAGTACAGAAATCCAAAGAAAAAGCATGGCATGATAGACACATTAAGAAGAAGCAGTTCCAGAATGGTGATCTTTTGCTCTTATATGACAGTAAATTCATGAAATTCCTGGGTAAGTTCAAGACACATTGGAAAGGACCATACATAGTGCAGAGAGTTACCGATGGTGGCACAGTCAAGCTAGCTAAAGTGAATGGGGATATTTTACCTTCCATGGTGAATGGAAGTAGGTTAAATAAGTACAGGGACAAGCCAGGACCCCCCTAATCAGAAGTAACAACAAGAAGGACAGTCTAAGTACCAAGAACAGTTGGAATTGGGTACTAGACTATAATGAAGCTATTCTCAAAGCTACAAAGTGTTGAAGACTGTCAAAGTTCGAAGGTGGAAGTTTGGTTGCCACTTGGGTCAAGATGGGTCGAAGGCCAATATTGTGTCGAAGGTACTCATTGAGGTGAAGCTGAAGTTAGTGGTTATGTCGAAGAAGAAAGGTGTGTCGCAGCCTAAAAAATGACTGATGGGACAAACTAGACTTGGTGGTGCCGTCACGTGAACTGCCTTAACAGCCTGTAATGATGAGATCTTGGGAGAATGTAGCACCGTGTGGACAGGATTTACCGTCGCTCCACAAGATTTGGTGTCATTCATGCACCATCATGACATATTTTTCTGCGGGATTCTATAAGAAGCCACACAGGCCTGCGACTCCTGCATTGCGCATTTCTTTGAGTTTACAGTTAGCACCATGTCGAATGATCGTGAAGTCCAAGTATTGTTACAAGAGTTCAGGGAGAGAGGTTTGCAGAACCTTATGAGCAATCCACCCTGTGAGGAGACATCTCTAGCGCCGAAGTAGCCAATGCAGATACGATCAACCATAAATAAAGTTAAGGCAGAAGTTCACTCTAAATGGAATGAAGAAAGGCACAAGCCCTCAGGAAAGACTCCGAAGGATCCCGAGATGTATCCTCCTGGCTCAGTGGAATGGAGGCATGTTGTTTGTCTTATGCAAAAGTACATTGGCATGCAATCACCAGAGCCGCGTCTGCTAAGGACCCAAAGAGGTGGATGGTCAAATGTTCAATAGGACATGAACAGGAGGTAGTTCAAGGGATGGAGTCGCTGATAGCTTTATAAGGCTCAACAATTCCCATGACCATCATAAATCTTACGAAGGAAGACAGCAACATAAGGAACATCGGCAGTCTGCTAAGAATGAAAGGATGAAGGATTAAGCAAGATATGACCATGGTAGAAGTAGTAGAAAGGATGACGATGATGACAGGCATATAAGGGAGAAGCAGGGCACGAAAATTAAAGCTGATGCATACAGAGATGCAAACAGATACAGAGCCTAACAGAGTGTGTAATGAGATCATAGAGAAGGAGCAAGCAGTCGAAGATAACATTCTACCACCAGAAAAGCAGCTGAGTGTCCCGGGATGGGACACTGGTGAGTCTTAGGGGCTTGTTGGGGCACGCACCTTAACGATCCTTAATTATGGTAACTCCGCAGTTTTTGTGGAAGCTTGTAAGCAGAGTTGCGACTCAAAATATTCTTAGGGGTGTCGGGGTTGAGTCAAAGCCCTCTTTTTGTAATTAACCCATGGTTTAAGTCCAGGGTTTAGGGTTCAGGGTGCCCATGGTTTAAGCCCATGGTTTTCTAATAAGTGCACTTGTATAAATAAGCACTTTTGTAAAAGAGTCAGGTTAGGCTTTTGATGTAAGATGACTTGATGCGAAGCAAAGGCTAGTTTTGTAAGAAAGGTTAAGTCCCAACTGTGTGCATGGATGACCTCTACAGTTGTGTGCTTAGAGGGTTTTTGGGTGATTAAGAGGATCTACAGCTGTGTGCCCAGAGATTTGCAACTAAGTGCACAGCCTGAAGAATTGAAGGGATCTGTAGCTGAGTGCGCAGACAAGAACTGTGGTTTTTGTAAAGAGTTGAATAAAACACAGTTCTGTGGATGTAGCACCTAAAATGGGGGTAAACCACGTTATATCTTGTGTTGTGGTTATTTTGTGTTGTTTCTGTTATGTTCTTTTATGCATTGATAAGTAGAATAACTGATAATTAAGATCACTGCTAAATACTAACTTCGCCATGAATTCCCAGTTAAGGCTTAAGCAAGACACTGTTTTTTTATCTAGCTGCCAAGCTATATAAGTGATTGTCGAAGATCTATATTATATGATCATTATTTTTAAAGGCTAAAGGTACAGTAATATCCCTCTTATACTTGCAGAAACCTGATTCTGCGGCACCCCATAGTTTTTTCGGGGGAGACTGCAACCTGTTCGCAGCTTGTTGCCGAAAGGGCCAACACTGTGGGTCTTTTGTTGGTGCAAAGACAAAAGTATAGAACTCGGGTCTTCCCTAAGCCCAACAGTATAGGACAAATGTAGCTAGATTAATATCCAGCTTTCATCTCATGTGTGAGGGTGGTGAAAATTTTCATCCACAACAGTTGTGCTAGATTACGGTTCACAAGTTTATCTACCTATAAATTTAAAGATAAGATGTAGTTCAGTGTCCAAGATTGGTATCTAACATAATATAGAGGGTATTCCATACATAGTTGATAACCATAGATTCCAATTGGAGAAGATGGATTTTTGAATCCCAACATGTACACGGATCTGTGTGAAGAAGAGTTTGACAACTTCTAGATCAATGAAGGTCTTCTGCAAGTTGTGAGGCCTATCATCTTAGAAAACCTATAAAAAAAAAGATGTTTTCATGTTGATTATTGGTCATTCCATATATTGATAGGACATCCATCCAAATGAAGTCCTATGGGTCCTGATCTTCCAATTTTATTGGGATTGCATGATATCTTGAGCAGAGATCCATTTCGAAGAAGAAAAAAAAATTTAATTCATCCACTAAATCATTAATCTCGTATGGGGAATTTATTTTTTATATTGTTCCTATTGAGTTCCCTAAAGTTGATGCATAGGTGATAAGAAACATCTTTCTAGCTAAATCCACTAGTGTTCAGTAGGGTATACTGCTAGGAGAAATGAGCCCTGCTTCTAATAGTTCTTCAACAAGCCTTTCTATTTCAATATTTTGGGATGATCATATCGATATGGGTGGATATCCATGGGTGTCTTTCTAGGGTTGAGATAAATGACACGTTCCATGCCCTGTAAGGGGGAATAACTTATGGAAATATCATGAAAATTAATTTTTCATTTTTTAAACATTTTTTAACACCCACAGGTTGGTTATCAAAAGGTCGACCAACTTACATTTGATAGAAGCAAGCAATAAATATTAGGTGCCCCTTACTTGGAACCTTCTCAATATTTTATTTTATTAAAAGCGATGATTTTGTAATTGAAACTGCATAAAGGTCAGAACAAGGATGAACCATTATATGTACATCAATCTAAATCCAAACCATTAGACACCAAATATGTAAACTTTGTTCATGTATATAGCATGCAAGGTTTTTTTTCTTACTCTTTGCCTTATTCTTTTCAATTTTGGGAGCATGATGGAACATTAGTGGGACTTGTCTTTTGAGGGCCATTCCAAATCAAAACTTGTTGAATCAATCAAGCCAACCAACTGAACCCATTAAACTAATCAAACTAGCTGGTTCTGAACCATTGCAATTCAGCTACAGGTTTGATCCCTTTTTGATGTCAACTGATCCAAATTGGTGTCGTTCCAAATCAAAACTTGTTGAACCAATCAATCCAACCAATTGAACCCACTAAACTAATCAAACTATCTGGTTCTAAACCATTACAATTCAGCTACAGGTTTGACCCCTTTTTTATGTCAACTGATCCAGACTGGTGGGTTCCAAGCCGTTCTAGCGAATTCCAATAACTATGGTTGAAAATGATTCATAATTCTATTAAATTATTGAAGTACAAGCATTGTATGAAAAAAAGGGGCCATGAGAACAATTACCATGAGTTTAGTATACAAGGAAAAAAACACCTAGATAATCAAAACTTACTATGCAGTGCATAAAAAAAAAGAGTCATTATGTGCCATAGTGTCCAAAGTAGAAAGCAATAAACCTCAGTAACACAAGCCAAATGAAAAGAGAAAGTGAGTAAACCAAGACATTGTTGGATTAAAACCCATTACAGGAGAGGTGTATTTCTCTTTAGAAGGAGGCCCCCATACTTTAGCTACGAGATCAGGATCAAGCACAGTGTGCCCCTTATCCCTATGTTTGAAATCCACAATTTTGACAATTGGTTTTAAGAGTCTTAATAGTGTATTGATGATTGTTTTGGATAAAAAATAATTTGTAAACCTATATGAACAACATGGTTAAACAAGTCATCAAAGTAATGCAACAATGTGTGTATACTATTTTTGAAAAACTCCACATGGAATCCCTCCTCATCCATGAACCTATTAATGTTCATCCCCTAGATTGCCTCCCTGATATGTGTATAGTGGAACCTGTGGCAAGAGGATGGAGGAAAGGTGACTAAGACAGAGCATTGAAAAAGAACATCATAAAGGGAAACAATATGAGTTAACATGGACTAAGGGTCGACATTAATTGATAAGTTAGAATTATGGTGGGACCAATGCACCAAATTGATTTCGGGGAGTGGTCAAGTGAAGCTCACAATTCCAATCTTTGTGCTACCTTTGTGCTATGAAGAGGAATTCCTTGCAATGAAGGAAGGACTAATATGATTTCTATACTAGTTTGTAGGAGTTAGGATTGTGAAAGAGGATATAATGGAGGTGTTTATGGAATTTTTTGCACTCCTCATTGTACCAATTGTTTATGGGGTCATATTCTGACTTTGAGGAGAAAATGGGGGATTTGGTGATAACTATATGAACAATGTGATAACAGTAACTACTGCAAAAGTGATTTTTTTATTCGATTTGATTCATTCTGGCAGCTTAGATTTGAGCTTGACAGAGTTAAGTGGATCACAATAACCATACTATCATGTATATGTAGTTCGATTCCATTCGATGAGGGTTTGATATCCCTTAGGTTCTTGCTACAGTCATTATTATATTCCACATGATTATTTTTTCCTTGATCACTAAGTGTTCAATAGAAAAATATATGCAATGATGTTAGGATATCCATCTGGATCATGGAAATCTATGTGGTAAGATCACCACCTTTATCTCCCCTAGTTTGCTTGCATCATTAACACCATTATTTGTGATTAAATCAACAATATTGTTGTCTGACCAATGAACATAGGTGAACTTTGTTTGTTTGAATGACATTAGCAGGGATAATATCTTCCTGTATTGCTTGTAACCTCCAACTTCTATCTTTCCTCCTATGATTGTTTCCATAATTTAACCTACTGAATATTGTTATAAATGTTGTATCATATAGTCTTGAACTTATGACGTGCCTTTTTAATGAATATTTTTTTTATCTAAGTATGATTGTACACTATCAACACAACTTTGTGATCTATTAACTCTCTCATTTTGGATTGTGTTTCTAATATTAAGGATACCAAAGACATAGGGTGAATCATGCATATGATTCACAGATGCTTTGTCGTACTTGCACTTTGTAGTTTTTAGTTTGAGGATTCATAAGTGAAAGCAATATTGACTAGATTCCCCCCTAAACCATGTTCATAATCAAATAGGAAAAGGACAAGCAAAACTAACTTTCCTATTTGAAAACTTGGAATTGTAATAGATTATACATAGAAGGAAAGAAAGAAAGAAAGAACTTAATAAGATATTCTCTAAATTGTAAAGAGATAGCCAACTTAGTACAAATAGTAGCTAGTCATATGTGATACCAAAGTCTAGAAGAAAAGGATAATGCAGCCCATCTCTACTCCCCTCTTGACATTAGAAGTAGCATCTCCATCGATGGTCCTCAAACAATTCTTGAGGATATCCACAAGAATATCATATGGATTGTAGATTAATAGTATATACCTATGAAATGATCCTTAAGGGAATCATAATAGCCACTAAAAAGGCTGAAGAAAAATCCCTCCTAGCATCCAAGTCAAAGAATCCCCAATGGAAATCAATAATAGTAATATGATTGTGGTATTTGTATTTGATTAGTGTGCATGCATGATAAAATTTTGATCTAGGGCATTTTGAACTTGGCATTTAACTAGTCCAGGCTAGAGAACAAGGTTTGGTAGTTTTATCACTATCTTATTCATGTCAACAATTATCCATAACATGTCACAATCGTAATAATAGAATTAGGACAAAACAAGGATATAATCAACCTCGGAGGCTAAATGAAGCTCTTGAGTGATTTTGTTTGTGGCTAAAGGTGACCATCTCTCTAAGATTTGGGTCTAATAATATTTTATTCGGATATTTCAAAATGTAGACAAGTTCCCCCTTAAGTCTTAAAATAAACTATAGTACGTCCTTATAATCTCTAATTCATGCATCTAAAAATGAAATGCATCCCAAATTCTACCTCTTGAAGGTAATAAGGACTGTGGCACTTTGTTAGACCTTTTATTTTTACGAAAGTAAGAAAAATTTGGTAAAAGTAAAAAGGAGGTCATACAATTACATCTCTTATGTCTTATTATACTTCTACATCTTAGGATGACGAAACAAAGAAAAATGAGGATGAATGACCAAATTGTTAGAAACCGATGTCTGTAGTTTTGGGAAATTACTTGAGTAATGAAATCTTGATTAAATAAGATATACACACCCTCTGAATGAATAGTAAATAGTTAGGAAAAGGTATTAAAAATGATGACCACTAAAAAGTCCTTAATTTTAGTCTTTCTATTATTCACATCATTTTTACTAGTTCATTTTTAATCCTCCTACTATGAAAATTAAGTTCTGATAAGTTAATATTATGTAAGGTTAAGTTCTTAAAATGATAAATATCTATTTTTGTCTTCAGTATGTACTTTTGTATTAGATATATGTGATATTGTAAACAACGAGTGTTATGATCCTAGTTGGAAATCTTATTTCTTGAACTAAGACTCACAACAGAAGAATGAACTTGGAAACTAATCTACTACTAGAAACTGATAAGGTTATAACAACAATAAAGAACAGGAAAAATCAGCAGTAATGTAAAACTCCTAAAATTTCATAAAAATTTAAATTTTTTCTTGTGACAATTAATGTTTAAAATCATCACTTAAGAGAGTAACTTAACTTCTAAGAGTTAACATTCTAAAAGATATAATCTAGATACTATAAAAAATCATTTATTAATTTCTATAATTACATTCTTTACTATCTACCCTCAAAATTAAGTAATGAAAGATCGATCTAGAATGTAAATGATCTAAAGTAGTAAGTACTGAAAACAACTATTTATTTAATTGTGAGTGCAAGGTACTAAAATTTGTTTCTTGTTTAATGAAAGAAATTTTGGTTATATCCAAGGCTTACTTAGCTCATTGAAGCTAATGTAGTGGAATTGATGATTCATGTTACAGGTCCTTTTATAGGTAACTTTTTGTTTCCAGTTTCAAGTTCGAGATTAAAATATCCTAGCTGTAAATGTAAAAATGATAGACTACTTGTTTAAAATAAGGCTTTGATTATTGCAGGTATTGCAAAACCTATTCTTTTCATAAATTTATTTCTATAAAATTAGTATGTGTGTTATGGTTCTAAAAGCTAAACTCATCCTGCTTAAATGCCAAAGATGTCTACATCTAAGCCTCTAATTCCAAGCTTGTAGTTAGAATTATTGCATTGTTTTTAAATAAAGGTATGTTCATAAAATAAAAACAAGAAAAAATGAATAAAATAAGTATGCTTAATCCTAAACTATGAATATAATTTAAATCTTATATTGATCCTATCATTGGTGTATTAGATCACTAGTCCTATATGCAACATCCTAGAATGAAATTTCATGGACTAAACCTTCCAATATTGATATTATCTATGCCAAAGTATTTACATATGCAAAAAGTATTAAACATATGTAAAGTGTTAACATAAACAAGAATTAATATATGCAAAAATATTTAACCTATGCAAAAGTATTATCAAATATGAAAGTATTAGCATATGTTTAAAATTGTAGGATAAACTATACCATTCAATACTATAGATCCAACCCAACGAAAAATCTACGAAGTGGGATCCACATGTGATGAGCTTGTTGGATAGGGTTTTAAAAGTGTAAAACCTAGCTATATAGTTGTCCAAAACCTAAAATCTTGCTTTCTCTCCATTGTTTTTGCTGCTTGAGGGCAAAGATGACAGGCTCGCGGCCTCATGGGCCTGCATGGCCAAAGTTGAAGCTGGAGAGTGTAAAAACCTTTTTATCAGTCAAACTAAACTTCTCTTGTTATTTAAAGAGTGGTTACTGGACTAGTTCATGCCAGTTAACTTTTGGATTGAGTTGAAAGTGGTTTGGTGGCTTCTGTGGTGGCATTTACTGCTCTGTTTCCTATTCTTCGTGGAGGTCTCTATCTGAGTTTTTCTCTTACCCGATTGCTTGTGTTTGAGGTTTTATTCTTGCTAGGGTTGGGGCATAGTATAAGAGTTTTTTTTTTATAAGAAACTGATGCATGGTCAAGAGAAAAATAAACCAGGCAACATTTCTTTTAGTTCTTACTACAATTTCAAATTTCTTTATAGTAGGAGGGTTGTAAACAAACAAAGTATTTGCTTTGGTTTTGTGCAGGTGTGGCTATAGCTAAGTCTCTTCGACCCACAATTGAATAGGAAAAAGATTTTTCTTGACAACTCTAGCTTCGACTATCAACCACTGCTCACTTGAAATCAGTAAGCCTTGGTTTAACCAGAGGTTCCCTTCTTTGTGACGAGTTGGGTCTCTTAGTGATGGTTGAAGGAGCCTCTAGAACAACAAGGCACTTCTATCGCCGTGACTTGTTTAATTTTGTTTACGATGGTGAAGTGTTTGGGGTTACCTGATAATTTGAGAAGTCGTGAGGCTTGTACTGTTATGTTATCTTTGTAAAGAACACTATGGGGTTTGAATATATTTTATTTTTACAATTTTTAAGTTAGTATACTTGAAAAATTAGTTTTCGTCTTTAATATTTTAAAGTTCGAGACTAGAACATATGGTAATGTGAATTGAGGTTTTCCTTTTCAATTTTATAATTAAGACTCTGTTTAGAGATATTTAAATTGAAATACGGTGTTGAAATGGTAAATTTCCTTTATTACATAGTAGTTATTTAATTTACTACTTAGGTTGATTTATTGTTTATAAAGGGGGTATGGCCGTAGGTTGCAAAGGATTAGGTTAGGGTTTGAATTCTGTAACCCTAAATAAATTTAATAAAATATGTTTTTAGATATATAAAATAAATCAAATATACTCTGTTATGAATACAATTCTTCTAATTCAGAGCAACTTTAAATTCTGAATAATAATATTTATAGTTGATTAATGTGAAGAGTGTAAGGGTTTGGATGTAAAATGAGAATATTCTTTACGTTTGAAGAAAAGCAAAGGGAAAGAATTACTTGGGTTAGTAGTGTTCTTTGTTTAGGGAATTAACCCATAAAAATATAGTATTTAATACAAAACATTACTTAGTCTTTTTACTATTTATTATTTAATATTTGATGTTTTTACAGTATTACTGCAATTAACATATTTGTTATTTGTAATACCTAAATTATTACTACAATATCATTGTACTGTTTATATAGTCTAATGTTGCTCGATTTGCATTATTTTCCTGTTCTATATTAGTTAATAATTATATGTATATATATTAGGTTAAGCCTTAGAGATAATTAATTTACTGTGTTAAAAAGAACACAGTAACACAAAGTGTGTAATGGTTTTAGTAAACATTCTTTTAAGGTATTTTATGGTTATAATTTAAACATATGTATTAACTAACATAAACTCCTAGATTAAGGCATTTTCCTTTTCCATCTGCAGGCATTCTCCTGTGGATGAAAAAACCCTCCAAGGAAATGTTAGCTCTGAGCCATGGAAACCCTACAAGAAACTGTTAGAAAAAACAAGAAATGGCTACAAGCAATCACAGGAGAACCTGTAGCAAACAATGAGAAAATAAACCTACAAATAAACAAGATCTAGAAAACTAAACAATAAGCAAAAACACATGGTTATACCTTTAGTCTTGGTGGAAATGGGCCACCATGCCCTAGCTTTGGAAGCACCTCTCTATGGAATTAGGTTTTGGCTTATGGAGCTATGGAGGAGAGGGGTGAACAGCTTGAGAGGATAGGTTCTCAAGCTACTCACATGGGAAGCATAACAATAGGGAGAAAAGGAGTGTTTTGAGAATGACCCCACCCCTCTATTTATAGTTTTTCTTTGAGATTTTAGAGTTTTAAGCCCCTTTTGCCCAATTCTTAGCTCCTTTGGGGATTTTAAGCTCCTTTGAGGGGTTTTAGCCCCCTTTGGAGGTTTTATCCCCTATGAGAGCTATTTTGGCTCCTTTTAGGGGATTTTAAGCCATTTTCATGTTTTTGAGTCTTTGCAAGGATGTGGGGGTCGAATGAGGGTAGTGACATAGATGTCTTTGGGTGGTGTAGGTCATGTAGAGCTCATTGAGGGATGTTTTGGGTTAACATATTGCCCTCTGATGTGTGAGGGAAAGAGATAATCATATGGCTGATGGACATCATAGGATTTTTCAGGGAGAGGTGGTGCTTCCTAGGTTGGGGCATGGTGGCTTTTGTTTTTTGTATTAATACGGTTCCCATCAATGGGTGAGATACAAATAATGTGCGACATGTATATGGATGAGGTGGGAATCCCCATACTCATAATGATGTCAAAAGAATAATGTGATCTAAGATATAATATGCAATATCCAATCATGTACAACTATTGTTACATAGTGGTTGCCTCAATAAGAGTTTGAATACAATATTGATCTAAAGAACTACTACATTGTACCCATGGCATTCTCATGGAATGCTATATCTTCATGACTGATGGTCTGCTGGAGCTAGAACAGTACATAGTTGTAGGGACCTATTGACAGAAAGTCAGAGTCTCTGTTGTACCAGTATGTTGTATCAATCATAAATCTATATAGAAGCACTACTTTGGGGCTTCTAAACACTATCTCCAATGCAACTTGAAAATCACAAGGAACATGAACCTATTTGGGTCCCTCAAATAGACTCATCAATGTGCTAGAGTGGGGCGACATCCGAGGTCTTCGACCCAATACTACACAGACCAATACCTTGTATGAATCTCAATGGTGCAATGATATAGTTGTATTCGAGCATGTGAGACACAACCATCCCGAGAGGCACTAAGGAATCCTCTCAAGTGGTCCAAGGAACTCATCAATGATGTTAATGAAACTAGTGTTGATGTAATTGTAACTTCGGAATGTATTCATCCGTATGTAACCTGATGTTTATTCCGGGATGTATTGTAATGTATTTGAGTCATGCCATGCCCCGATGTTCTGATCAGGAAGTTTCTATAATGATAAAGTCATGTCAAGTCATTGTGGGTAACCCTCCTATTTATAAAGGGTTAAAGTCCCCACAGTTGTGGGGCCCTTGGGTTATTACACTATCCTAGTGAATTCAACCCTAGGTGAGTCATTGTAAGTCGAGGCAATAGTCCCCACCATTGTGTTACCCTCCTATTGGTCGGAGGAGGCAAAGTCCCCACAAGTGGTGGGGCACTAGGGTTATTAGACACTCCTAGAGATGTCGGCTCTAGTAAGTAATTGTTAAGTGAGGCCGACATGTTGGAGTACACTTCAAGTGAACAAAAGAATATAAATAGAGAGTGAGAGCCTCTCTATTTATCACTTGTACTACACATCACTCACTCACTCAAGTGTGGCACATTAGTGAGGAAGGAAATACTGGGAATAGACAGAAGAAGAAGACTACTGTTGTCGGGAGTACATCTTATTGTTTTCTGGTTTTACCATTTTGGTGCTAACTCTATCTTTGAGGAAGTTGTAGGGTTTTCTCCTTTATGGTTTCCCTGAGGAAAACTCTTTGTGTCTCTTGTCTCTTGTGATGTGCTTATGTTTTATTGTTGTGCTTGTTATTCTCTCAGTGAAAAGATCCTAAGATCATAATGCTAGCTTATATGATGAAAAACTAACATGGTATCAGAGCTAACCTGAGAAGAAGACATTGTGCAGCTGCAAAAGCTAGGGCTTCTCATTTTTTGGGTCTCTCTCCACAATATCTCAACAAAAGTATGCTAGGATGAATCTCCATTGAAGGGCGCATCTTTCTGTCGAAGCGGAATTTGATTCCGAGCATTTTCAGTTTTCGGTGTGGAAATTAGGGCTTTGTACAGAAGAGGAATTTTTGAGTGAGACCAGCATAGGATTTTTCTCCTCATCAAAACCGAATTTTAGAGACCTGGTTCAAGAAATTTGGTTGGGTGAAACTCCGGCAAAGTCAAACCCTAGTTTGACCCCGAGCTTGAAAAACCCTAAATACTAAAAGTGATATGTTTTGGTACAGTAGCTATATTCTGAGGCTGGCGAAGTCTCATAAGATGAAAATTGCAAGGGCCAAAGAAAAAATCCTTAGGACCACTGTGTCCAAAATTCCTTCTCATATTCACTATATTCTGGGAGATATCCTTCCAACTTAGGGTTCCAGCCTCTTCTAGAATTCATCCCTAAACAGGACACCTGGGGCGAATTGCAATATCTTGGGCTACAAAGGTCCAAATTGAATTCATGAAGATTTTCTAGAAATGGAACGGACTTTAATTTGGGTGGTTCGAAGATCAGACTCAGAAGATCAACCAGTGACATGTGGCATTCCGTACAACTTCACTGTTCTGAATAGTCCTGTAACAGGTCACCTTGGGAAAAGGATCCTAAATCCCAAATGGTGAAACCAATTCTTATGAAACCTGTGGTTTTGGATCTGGGAAATGTGAGGTTAGCTCACTGCTAAATTTCAGACATATAGGAGCAGTAATTTCAGAGATATCACAAAAACAGTAACAGACATTTCTATAGAAGAAATTAGAAAATTAGGGCTTCTTGTTCCGGGAGCTTCCCTCCACTGTTTTTAGAAAAGGAGTACATTGGACAGATCCACTTGAAGAGATATATCTGTCTATCCAATCAGATCTAAAATATTCTAAGTTTTTAAAATTAGGGTTTCTATGACAAACCCTAGATCAGCCAGCTCCGAAACCAGGACGGACACATCAAATCAGTAAGATCTAATCCTTTGCTATTTTCATTTGAGGTTCTCATTTCAAAGTGATCTATCACATCAGCTTTATGATAAGCTTGGTGAAGTTGACAACTTCCAAGCATAGAAGTATTTGATCTCTCTAAATAAAATGGATTGGACACCTACATGAGTAGAGAGGTTTCAGTTTTAGAGGGAGATGAGGCTCAAAGCCTTACTCAAGAAGAACTTGGTCAAGACCAAGAACATCGTGGTTGATTCAGTCATGGATCAACTTGTACTACAAGTGTCTCCCTAAAGACACCAAAGATGTTTTGATTCCTTGACCAAGCTATTTGAAGGGAAGAACAGAAACCAGAATATGACCCTAAGAAACCAGTTGAAGAATGTGAAGATCCAGAATGTAGAAACCATGCAATCATAAGAGTCTCTCAAATCAAAGAACAACTTGAAGCGATAAAAGAAGAAGTGAAGAATGCAGAAGTGGTGATGGCCATTTTGAATGGCCTCCCAGGATCATGGGATTCATTCATTCGAGGAATGTGTGCTAGAAGGAAGTGATTAATTTCAGTAGACTCTGGGAAGAGAACTCAGAAGAAGAAGAAGCTCGAGAAGAGAAGGTGGGAGAAACTGAAGATCAAGCTCTTACCATCCAAAGAGGATCCCTCAAGCAATGAGGAATATGAAGAACTCAACTCTTGAAAAACTTACTATCCAACTTATCTTTTGGATAATAAATGATGCTATGAAGAAGACGATGAAGCTGAAGACTCAAGAAGGAGTCTACCCACGAAACAAATAAAGATAAGTATTCAATTGTCATTTCATGATACTATTTTGTTATGCATTTGTTTATATTCAATTGATGTATCATGCATGATAGGATGTTTGCATTAACGACAGTATACTACTAGTATGCATGTGATGGGTAAGTAGCTCATGGTGCTATACAAATTCTCCATTGCTACTTATCTAGAATGAAACCTCTTTGCTGACATATTGGATTAGTGCACAATCTCAATGTTGTCCTGGTAGAGATGGAAGACATCTAGAAAGTTTTAGTGAGATATGGATGAATGTTGTATTGGCTAAAGTAGTTGCATGATCATATATTTATGCATAAGTATTTTCCAGTATGAATATTCCTTATGAAATGTTCTAACCATACAAATGCATTTGACTTGTAGGAAATATCGCATACATAATCACCTACAAGCAAAGAAGAATGAAGACTTGTTCCGAAGAACAAGTGACGACATTTCAAGACAAAGAATAAATATGATGAATGTAGTGACATCATTGATGCAAAACCTTCCAGCCATAAAAAAAGTAACTAAGAAGAAATGGAAGACCAGTTCAAGAAGAATGATGTCAGGGTGTAGTATCGAGACATGAAGAGAAGTTCATAGTTCCATCATGCAGTAGATGGAAACATCGTGGGATACAAAGAAAGATTCATAGCATGAGGCTTCTCACGAAAAGAAGGCCTAGACTATGAAGAGACATTTGCAGCCAGTAAGAGTTGAAACACATACATGATGAGCCTGATGAAGATCTTAACCTTTGCTACAAGGTTGAAGATGCAAGTCTATACACTATATGATCACCTAGAATATTAGTAGCATAGGTAGCTACTTGTCACTCCGGTACAGAATGTTTTCAGTGCATAGAGAACAGAAGACAGAGGGAGTATGATGCTTCACTTCAGAGGGAGTGACTATAGAATATCTTAAGGTTAGACATGGTATGACAGGATGGGCAGATTACTGATGACTCTAGGCTGTACTAAGAGTAAAGTGGATTCCAACCTTTGCTTCAAGGTTGAAGGCGGAAGACCAGTGATGCTCCTGTTATGTGTCGATGCACTATTTTCTAGGCATGGAGGTGTGGACAAGGGAAGTATGTAGTAGAGATCTTGAATAGGTTCAGGATGCTGGACTACATGACCACACCTGTGGCATCAAACCTGAAGCTGTTAAGTGATGCTTCACCAGAGACGGTTGATGCTATGATGTATCGATGATTGGGTCCTTGATGTACCCGAGACCAGATATTTGCTTTGCTGTGAAGACATTTGAGACATGTTCACCTGATGGTTGCAAAGCATGCAGGGTTACAATTGATTATGGGCTCAAGTACGATGCGAATCAGAAGATTAACCTAGAGGCATTAGAGGAATTTTGGGGTCTAAAATGGGCCTCCTAAGGAAAATAATAAAATAATAGTTAAAATAATAAAATAATAGTTAAAATAATAAAATAATATTGATTAATTTTGGAGGAAGAAAGAAAAAAACTACTTTTTGAGTTCGTATTTTCGACATATCTCCTTGTGTTTTTACTCAAATTTCGATTGGGAGAGCTCGTTG